>BMAC01000194.1:1163916-1181585 GCA_014905375.1 Phtheirospermum japonicum
GTATTACAGAACATTGTATCACAAAAGCAGCATGAATTTTTTATTATATCTCGATCAAGTATCGGTAAATGTATTCAAAGTACGACAAAATATATAATAACTAATTAAACATCGCAATATGTATTTAAAGTATCAGAAACAATATTAAAAGTTTTTCTGAAAATAAAATTAAAAAAGAATAACTAAATCAAATGCGGATTTGGTGTCTTTGATCCGGATTCTTTACACACAGCTGCTACGCTTGAATTTTTTTTTACTTTTTCTTTGAAAGTGGTCCCTTCACCCTTTTCGATCTCCCCTTATTTTTCGAGCGTTGAGGATCAAGAACTTGATTCTTGGAGCTGCTTGTTTTGTCGGATTTTTCATTAAAGTCAATATCTTCAAAGGTTCTCGTGAGCTCAAGAATTGCAATACAATCTCTACTATATCCTTCTTCCACAATTCTTCGGGCTTCTTTATTTGACTGACATTGCATTAAAAGATTATAGTATTTTCTTGCCATTTCATATCGCCAAGGAACAAAATACTCCTTGTTTTCAGTAGACATACTTTTGATGCTTAATTTGTCCCAAATTTCAGATTTTGCCATCTTCGTCCATCGTTTCTTGACATACAAATCTGAGATTTTTTCCACACCATGCATATTGAAAACCCTTAAAACATGACAGCATAAAAACCCACATTCTTCAATCTTCTTGCATGAACATGTCACGAGATGGGTTCTTGGATCAAAATACACACGATGTATCGTTGCACAGTTTTCATTAGATGAAATGTCAAAGACCTTCATTAATTCATCTTCATAATATATTGTGCACTTCATAGAAAGGCCGGTTATGAATTCATTCTCAAAAACTCGAGAAAGTGATATTGTGTATACCTGGGCAGCATGCTTTATGATTGGTATTGAATCCAATGATGACGTTGGAGCAGACTTTGAGCAGGTGAATTCCAGGTTTCTCTCTGTTCTCCTCCAATTCTCTAACATTTTTTTCCAATACTCATAAAAATGAGTCAGGCTCGTCGTTTTTTTCACATTGTACCCGAGTACATTATTTGTACTTTCACTTCCCTGTGATGATAACATTCCGGCAGAGAAGAAATCTTTGCTATAAGCTGTACACCATTTCTCTCTTAAGATATATAAACGCTGAAACCAACTATTATCTTGTAGACCAAAATCAGAAATCATTGATTCCCAACAACGTTGAAATTCATTCTCATCAACACAACCTAAGTATTATTGCATGTAATTGTATCAAAAACAAAACCATCATATATTTTTACGTACCTCTCAAACATTTGTTAAATATGAATCTAAATGCATCATCATTTTTCAGTTTCCCAAACCAGGCTATTGCATTTTGATAGAGGTGCCACAAGCAAATACGATGTTTTGTCGTTGGATAAACCTGAAAAATAGAAAAATACAGTATTAATAAATGTATTACAAAAACATGTCAAAGTATCACAAAACTACTAAAAATTATTACAAAAAAAAGTAAAATTAAACCTTCTCTATTGCTGAAGAAATTGCAAGATCTTGGTCTATGAATATAGTTATTGGACATTGGCCACCCATGGACTTTTTAAAAGTTTCGAACAACCATTCAAATGACTCTGTCTTTTCATCGGCAAGAAATGCACAAGCAAATATGACGTTGTTCTTGTGATTGTTCATACCAACAAAAAGAGCACATACTAGGTCATACCTATTTGTACGATATGTTGTATCAAAAACTACAACATCTCCATACAGCTTATAATCTTCTTTCATCATCGAGTCTCTCCAAAACAAGCTACATAATCTCCCATCCTCATTCAATCCGACTCTAAAGAAAAAGTCATCTTCAATAGAAGCTTGCTGAGACAGAATATCGACAATTCTCTGCGCATCTCCACCTTGTATCTCTTGCATTTTGTATTGTGCCACGTAATTGAGATGATCTTTCACTGTATGCCCAAGGTTTTTTTCACCACCCGCTTCCTGCGTCATGTAACGGTAAGAATCCATCGTTTTCATCCCAGAAGATATCATACTTTCTATCGCTTTGCCCTTTTCCTCCGTAATTTCTCTTTGTGATTTATGCCAATGACCCCATTCTGTTCGAGTGAGCGGATGATTATGTTCTTCAACATGAAGAAGAACTTCATATTCTTGTATATCTTTATCCAACTTGATCCTTATTAAATCTTTACAATCCGTCCGTGTACTAATGACTTTTTTTCTTCTCCCCGCAATATCCCCTGTTTTCATAACATTTTTCCCGGCACAAGAACATACAAAATATTTCTCTCTCAATTGTCCATCGGTATTCTTTTTGTCCGTTAACTTGCGCACGTTAAATCCCACCGCACGAGCATGATCACAATACAAATCATAAAGTTCCTGTATTATTTTTCTTCTTATTCCTATTAAAGAGCCCCTTATAGCAACTAAATCATTTTGTTCTGCAAATCATAAAAAAGTATTACAATTCTATGAAAAGTATCAAATATTGTTATAAAAGTATTAGAAATGTTAATAAAAGTATTAAAACTATTAGAAAGTGCAGTAATAAAACAGCATTTATAAAGTATCACAAATAGTTTCAAATGTATCACAAAAGTTATTAAAAGTATTAGAAACAGTTTTAAAAGTATTACACCATTATAAATTGCAGTTATATCTTCAACCAAAATAGAATTTATTAAATATCACAAATAGTGTTAAAAGTATCAGAAATAATACTAAAAGTATTACAAAAATTTAGAAAGTGCAGTTATACCTTGTTCAATATCTTCTTCTCTAATTGATGTAGGAATACAATCAGCAATCTGACATCCTTCATCCAAAACATCATTACAAAGTATTATAAATAGTATCAAAAGTATCACAAACAATACTAAAAGTATTACAAAGATAGAAATTTCGATAATACCTGTGTCCGTATCTTCTGAAATAGTATGAATTTCATCCATATCTTCAAGTACTGAACTGTTTTCCATAATCTTTGCAGTATATGAATGTCCTTCATATTCATCAACAAAAATTAAAATTAATAGACAAATTATATATCGAATCAATTTTTCCCCAATTTTTTAAAACAATAAATTAAGAAGAGATTTGATGTACCTGAAACTGGATTCGAATCTGACATGTGGAATCTGGATTCCTGATCCGTATCCTTGATTCGATTTATACTTCAATTTCGTGTTTCTGATCTTCAGTGTTTTTATCAAAAAATCGATGAATTTGAGCCAGAGATGCGGACTTTGAGCGTTTCCAAAATTCCTGCTGAATTTCGGATTGAATATGCAATTTTTACTGTGAATTTCCTACAGAAATTTGTAGATTTTGTCGATTAATGTTAAAGAATTTGAATTTTTGACGATGAATCTCGAGAATTTGGGGGATTTGGGATGTCGGGTATTGAGATCTCGTTCTGGGCTGGGGGTGGGGGTGTCTGGGTCTGTCTGGGGTGCGGGCTGGGTGTGGGTTAGGGGTTTGTTTCTGGGTATGGGTTTGGGTCAGGATCCGGGTCGAGTTAGAAAAATGGTAAAAACTGGTCTCATTCTATGAGACCGGTCTCACCCAAGACCTATTCTCTATTTAAACATATCTTATTTTCACAACTCGGGGTAGATAGTGTAATGATTGCACAGTTTTCCTCTCTTATTGGCCCAACATCATTTCTTAATCAAATTAATTATATCGAACTCAATAAAAATTATGAGAAGTTTTAAGTAAGAACCAATTAGAGCCTACACATTCTTGTCTTGAGTGATGTCACAATTCAAAAAGTTTATTTGTTAATTATATAATTATATTAACATATATAAATATAAATATATATAATTATATAATATTGATATATGTTATTTATTCTAATTTTCTATTGTATTGCAAGAGTTTACATAAAATTATTTTACAAAATGAATAGATTTTTTTTTGTTAATATACAAATACATATTAAACAATAGTAAAAATCTAAAATGAAAAAATATGTATCTATTTTGTTTTAGAACTTTAAGTTATTGATATGTTTGTCGTCATTGGTTATATTTGTATATGTTTTCTAATATTTTTCATATAACTACATTCAAACAAATGATACTGAGAATACGTTTTCAAGTGTATGATTGTCTAGAATAACTTTTTTTTTTCCTTTCCAAACTCAACACTAAAATAAAAAACAAAATAAACAAACATTTTTCCATAAATAAAATGTTGTGCACGTGATGTTAATGACATTATATCTTTTTATCGAGTAAATATCAGAAATTTATTTGATGATATAATTTTTATTACTTTCCAAGAGTCTCTAATAAAAATGTTAGGGATCTTAACAATATAACAATTTCAAATTGTAATTATTTCACGAATTACAGCAAAACCAAAACAATACGAATAACCAGACGAAATCATTAGATACAAAAATATTTTTTCATAATATATGATTTTTATATTTACTGTTATAATTTTTATTTGATACAATATGTATTATAAACGATATCAGTCCTCATTTATTCATTATATAATTTAATTAGGTACTTCTCACGCGTCGTGTAGAACAAAATATTAAAATTAAATACCCATCACCCGCCGCCCTCTCCTTCACATCACATCATTTCACTTTTCACACTCGAGCCCCGTTTTTAAGGCCATTGACGGAGCTATAGCGCTGGCTCACGTCAATCTCTCTCTCTCTCTCACCACCGTACGGCTGCACGAATGACCAAAACGGACCTTCAATTTGATAATTAATTTGTGATAACGCATAATAAATGAGGCGAAACAAGATTTGTTTCGTAATCTCGGGTCGGGTGGGTCTTTGATATACATGGTTTTGTGGCGAGGTTGCCGACCATCACCCTAACAAGTTTAAAAGAAAAAAAGCATAGGTGGAAAAGAGTCATAGGGTACGTTTGGCGGGCAAAACTGATAAGCTAGCTGATGACTGATAAGATAGTTGAGAACTGATAGTTGAAAAGTTAGCTGATTTAAATAAAAGCGTTTGACAAATTTAGCTGATAAACTGACTCAAAAATACAAAATTATACAAAAATACATGTTTAAATAATAGTGTTAATGCTATTTTTTATTTATTTTTATATAACATTAGGATTTTAAATTTAATAATCATTGTTTCTATTATCAATTTCGTTATATATATAAACTAGTTTAACACCCGCATATTATGCGGGACTTAAAAAATAGTAATATTCATTAAAAATACTAAAGTATAATATTGAAAATGGTACATACAAATCGTAACATTATTTGTTCTATTTACAGAGATATTATTTTTCATAATAAATAATTTTTATACACAAATCAAAATATTATTTTTTTTAATTACCCGAGGGGTGGGATTTTATTAAAATGGCGTATTAAACGTCAAAGCTTACATGGAATTAAACGATACATCGATATTTTTTGAGGGGTAAAATATCGAAACCCCGTAATGGATCATAGAATCTAGAAATACAAAATCAAAATATTATTTGTTCTAATTACATTAAGACTGGTTTTTACAATAAAGATTGTCCAGATTTTTTTTTTTTACCGCGAGTCACTAAATTAATTGTAAAGTATATCAAAATACCCTAAATTTGACCCAAAAACCAGTTTGAAAAAAAATACAAAATATACAAAGTTCGCTTGTCACATGTGAATATGTGATATAAAAAACTAAATTTATAAGACACTTATAATTCTATTGATAAAATGTCGTACATCTATCTTATAGTATATGTAATGTTATATTATTATTATTTTTTGTTTCTTTTTTCAAGACAATAATTTGTTCGTATATAAATATAATGTGTTTATCGATTCATTATATTGAAATTAGATAAAGATATTTAACATATATTTAATATTTATTTTTCTAGGCGTGATAATTTATTATTATTATTTATTATCTTTTTTGTTTCCCTTTTTTATTTTTATTTTTTTTGTGTAACAATAGACTTTCATATATATTTTAATGTTATTTTAAATTCATTATATTAGTATTAGACAAAGGAATTTAAGTTTATATTTTTTATATTTATTTTTCTTTTGTAATAATTTTATATAACTCCTACTTTTCTTAAATATATATTTAAATTCTAAAAATAAAATTACTTCAAACTTTATTATAACTAAAAGTTAATCCAAATTATATAGATTTTCTAATTATCTATAACCAAATTATATTTTTATATTAGAAAATAAAAGTAAGATATCTTTTTATATTAGGAGATAAAAGTAAGATATTGAATTAGGCAAAATATGTTAAATAAAATATTATATTAAGTTACATGTAATAATAATAATTGCACAATATTAATATAATTCTAGATATTCATCTAATAATAATAATAACAATTCTTAGATATTCATCTAACAATTAATAAAGTAGTGAAATTAAAAAAATACGTAATGAAATAATAATATTGTTCTCTAAAAAAAAATAAAAGGGTTAAATTAGGAATAAAATTAAAAAGCTCTATGAGTTTATTTGAAACGCTTGTAATAGTAGCATCTGAGATAAGCTCGGATTTTTCAAATAAGCTTATGCAACCAATCAATCCTTATTTAAATACAGAGAACTTATAAGTTCTTTAAATAAGACATAAGTTAGCTTATTATGTTTACCAAACATACATTTAACACAATAAATTAGTACTACTAAAAAAAAGGTCTCCAAAGAAAAAATAAAATAAGTAAATAAATAAACAGTTCGGATGAGAGAGAATACATTGGTCAGGGAGCCAAAGAAAATAACCCTCTGTGACCTCTGCTGCACATTAATCCACACAACCATGCTATCAAATACTTGTTACCATGTTTATTTTATGATTCAGTCCCTACTTGAATAAATTTACTTACAACTCCCTCCTCTTATATTTTTTAATTAAACTCATGCGATAAAAAAATTCCAAAGTTACCCTTCATATTGTCAAAGTCAAAAAAAGAAAGGGAAAAACTCTCCAGTCTTTCTTCTCCTCTCACGTTCTGAACTATAAACCCTCTCTTTCTATCAAAAAAAAATAAAAATCACCGGCGTTTCAAGTGGTGAGAAAACCGCTCTGTTTCACTTTCTTCGACTTGCCAAGCGCTATTTCCCCTCATCCCCCTTCTTCCTAACACTGCAAAGAGATTCTAGAATTGTGAAAGTCCTAACCCTAATTCAAAAAATGAAGACCTTGAGATAGAGATTTGGTCCTCCAGTTGAAAATTTGTGGGCCTCCGTGGGGAAGACTAAAAAAAAGGCATATTCCGTTCCTCTTGTCGACTAATCGCCGACCTTCGTGAAGAAGAAAAAAGAGTTATTCCGATCCTCCTGCTTACAAGTCGTCAACCTTTGTGGGGAAGACAAAGAAAAAAGAGGTTTGTTTATTAATTTTGATTTTGGATGCAATTTCATATGACCTTTAGGGCTTTAATTTTCAGTTAACGAATTTTATAATTATATTGAATCTTTTTTTTTTTGAGTTGAAATACTGACTATTGATCCATATCTTAGTTTTATATCGAATCATATATTTTGGACTTATTCTTTTTTGTGTTTGTTAGATTGTGTTTTTAAGGATGAGCTCAAGGCAAAATATTTTTTTAAATATATTTTTTTTTGTTCTTGTTAGTATTTTTAAGGCTGAGTTGAAAGGCTGAATATTTATTGTTCCATATCTTCCGGACTTGGTTGTTGTATTTTCGTGCTTGTTATTTTGGTTTTTACTTCACTATTGATAGCTAATAGAATACGAAATCCACATATAAAAAGAAGAAGCGAGTTAGAATGAACTCGTATTCTCTCATCAAAACTGAAATTTGACAGTCAGACAGGGTATATAAATATCTTGATTAGTTGAGCTTATTGATGATTATCTCATTTCCTTTTTGTTTTCTTTCAACAATGCATATGTGTAGCAGCATGATGTACAATTGATTATGCATTTTCCTTTTTGTTTTCTTTCAACAATGCATATGTGTAGCAGCATGATGTACAATTGATTATGCATCGAATAAGATGAATTACCCATTTTCAAATAGCTAATATGGTATTAGTACAGTTACTTTATTTTTTCTAAATAGTTAGGTGTTTTTAATACGGAAATTTGGGGATAAATCTCTACCGCTATATAACTTTTTTGATTCTGTCCCATTTAAAAATTTTCACTTTGCCCTCCCTCCTCTTATTTCATTATTTAATTTAACTCCTTACAAATGAATAATCCAAATTACCCTTCTCAAATCCACCCTCCTTAGCCTAGCCTCCACAAAAAATATCCATTCATCTCTCAATTCCTCTTCCCAGAAAAATAATTGTACACAATTGAACAGAAAACCTAGGTTTTCACTAGTTTTTTTAAAAGAAGTCACTTGCCTTTTTTTTTTTTYCAATTTTCTTAGCCCTAACCACTGTTTCAAAGAATGAGCAGCTCAAATTTTGGTCCTCCTATCGGTAACTCGTCGACCCCGGTGGGGAAAGCAAGAAAATAGGTGACCTCCATGGGAAATGCAAAAAAAGAGGTTTGTTTATTAACTTTGTTCTTATTGAGTTTGTAATGACATCTTGTCTATTAATTGAGCAAGCAACCATAATCCTTTTTATACAGTACATATTGGCTGGTTCTTGAATTTATTTATTTGAGAAAAAAAGTGAATAAATGAGTCTGCCAACTTATTACTATGTCCCCAGGATGTTTATATCTTTGAATTCATATATGTGACTTCCTCTACCAAATTTATGTGCTCAAGGGGCACATGACGACGTTCACCTGCTTGACTCTTCGAAATTGCCCCCATAATAGTTCAAGGAGGAATATTTCGAAGTCGTCGTGACTTCCTCAGAGACTAGTTGCCGACCGGACTAGAAACTTGTGAAATAAATGGCAAATTTGGCGGCTTGTCTACGTCGATTTCATTGCCCATCTGCCTAGGGTCAAGATGGGTAGCCAGAGTAGCGTCGGCGTTAGTGGCAACCGAATTTAGTTCTTGATGCGGGACCAGGGAAGGATGAGTAGCAGGGACATTAGTTGGTGTTGGTTTTGGTGTGACAATACTACCCAATTCTTCACGGATGTCCATATCAGTGTAGGTCGGCAGGTTCACTGGAACCTATTCGTCAATTGAGCGGTGCACGCCAGCGGGGAGCTCAAAACTTTTGCTTGGTGAAGGGGAGTTCGACATTCTTCAAGTAATTTCAAATAAAAACACATAAAAAAGTGAAATCGAAAGAGAGAGATAAGTGTCGTTGGAGGATTATGTGCTGTTGGTAGGAAAATCAAGTGAGAAGAGAAGGCAAACAATCCCTATTTTTTATCTGCCAAAAGTGACTGTTGTTGAGAGAGAGAGAGAAAGAGAGAGAGAGAGAGAGAGAGAAAGAGAGAGAGAGAGAGTAAATAATAAAGGAAAAAATAACCCCCTTACTATCACAACTTCATATTTTAAACCTAAAATATCTCTTTCCTTAAGAATAAACCCACTCCTTCTCAAAAAAGGCACACGATCTCAACCCAACTAATCCACTATCTCATATTTGGAAAATAGAAATCACAAATCTCAACTACATATAAAACCAAGATAGAGTTAGATTTTCAAAAACCATCACCATAGTTGAATAAATCCTTTGCAAAGAAAATTTTCACGCTCCAAATTAACCCCTTATTACTGGTCCAATCCACAAATTTTAACTCCACCGAAACACTTGGTTAGCGAAATTCATAACATGATCAAGAGAATTAAGGGAAAGACGCAAGCACAAGCAACAAAACACAAAACAAAATAGCATCCTCACAAAGTATGAATGTCCTAATTGATGCCTAAAAATCATGACCTAAATAAATAAAAATAAAACAATTGATTTAGGTGACATGATCAGTGTTGCTTTTTATGTGATGACATTATAACTAACATTTCTCCCGGTGAAGTCAATGAAAACAGACCCCTTAACCCGAGTTAATGACTATGTAAAAATCACTTAAGGAGGTGAAAATCAAAGATTGGACTTTATCCAGATATTTATTATCTTTTCAGTAACTTTAGAAAGAAACTTATTTATCTTTATCAATTGCTAAAAAATTAATACCCCTTGCTTTGGGACCTGGGAGAAAGCCAGCTTCTGCGAGAAAGTTCCACAATCATAAAAAAAGAGAGGTTAGCCTTTTCGCCACCACTTTTTTTTATTACAACACATGACCTGTTTGCACTTCGACCAAATGTTTTTCATGTAATTATTGTGTTTTTCCTAGTATTTTTAGTTAGCGTTAGCGTTATTTTTAGTCGTTTTGAGTCGTTTATTCTAGTTCTTAGGTCATTTTCTTGTTTATTTGCCTTTTGACTTAAAGTGTACGAAGTGTGAGGTGTTTGTGCTATTTTTTGGTTTCTAAGTTCGAATTCTTGTTTTGTAGGCGGCTTAAAGGATTACATTCGCTCGACGGACGTTTTGGACCGAAAAACAAGAAATTCGAGCCGAAAGCAGCCTGGATTGACTGAAACGCTGCTCGATCGACTGCCAGTCGATCGACTAACTCTCAAAGATTGATTGAAAGCCCCGAAATTGACTACAGGACAGTAGCTTCCCCCATTTTGGCAAGGTCGATAGACTGCTCCCTAGTTGATCGATAGGGTGTCGATCGACCCACATTCAGTCGATTGAATGTGACGCTGGGACTTCGGGTATTTTGGGCGTTTTTGATGGTTTTGCCCCTACAAGCAACTATATAAAGCCGACACCTTGCACCTTTTAAGAAAACAACTCCCCTTCCAACCCTAACTTGGGTTCAGGATCAAACTACTCTCAAGCTATTGGATGATTCTCTCTTGGTTAGGTTTTAGATATAATTTCGAGCTTTGATGTAATTTCTTTTCCTTGATTAGATTTATTTCAAGCTCCTCCTTGGGTTTGTAAGCCTAAGAAGAATCCAAATACTCCTTTGGATTGTTATTTGATGCAATTACATTCAATCTTAGTTTTATTTCTTAATTCAAGTAAGTTTCCTTTCAATTTAATGTTTTATGCTTTAATTCCATGGTTTGATCTTCATTTCAATGCTTGTTCTTCATTATATGCCTTTTGTCTTAGCACCTTGAATTCAAGTTAGATCTTAAGAATTGACTATGGAGTCTAGATGAGTGACACATCTAGATCATAGGTCGAGTCTTAGATCATCTTGATTTCGAGTTTTTCACATGCTTTATTTGCAATTCAATTCTCATGCATAGTTTTAGGCTGAATTTTAGATCTACACTTCGTTGCTTATTATTTTCCGTAAAGCTTTAAACTTTCATGTTAACTTTTCTTGCTCTTTAGATCCATGCTTTTGATTTTTGGTTATTTGCATTATTTGAGTTTTTATGCATAGTTTTACCTTGTGCATGCATGCTTGTACTTGGTGAAACATTGCATTTTCTTGCTTATTTTCATTATTGCTTTGCATTTCCATATTGAGGCATACGATGAGGCATTCTACCAACTGGTAATTTCAATTTCTAGGATAGTTTAGCTAGTTTACTTGCTTATTTTCATTTCCCTTTTATTTTCCAACCTCAAAACACATTGATTCTCTCAATCGAATTGAATTCCGATAATATCAATCCATGAACTCGTTGATTTATTTCAACACCACTAAAACTCTACAAATAAGATGGCATCATTGCGACTCGGCTTGGCTAAGGCTTTCGATTTGATTGTTGTTTCTTTGTGTTTTTATCTTTCTTTGTTATTTGATGATTTTGTTTAGTATGCAAGGTTCTTATAGCTATGGTGGATACATTCCCAACATGGGAGGGCATGGTGCAAACCATGTTGGGAATGAGATGTATAATGGATTTGGAAATGTGGGAGGGCATGGTGCAAACTATGTTGGCAATGGTGGTTTTGATTATGGGCAACCCGGCGTGGGAGGGCATGGTGCAAACCATGTCGGGTTTGATAGTTTCTAGGGCGTGAATGGTTATGGAGATCTAAATTCCTATCCGAACGTGCAAGCCTCGACTTTCGGCTCGTATGGTTATGGTGCTCCACAACATTATCCGACTATGCCAAGCCTGAATCCCGGCCCATATGGAGCCACACCTGTTTATTCTTTCAATCTGATGACGAATATGACTCCGACTGGACATTTGAGTGGTGGAAATTTGAGTTCCGGCCCGTATGGCAATTCTCGTCCTCTCGATGATTATGACTACTTTGGAGGTTTGATCTCCGATGCTCCCCCCGTCCGCACTATGGGAGATTTTAACCGACCCTTTGTGGGGACGTTTCATCCTCGTGAGCCAATATCTTCTCCACCAACTTATTCTAAGGCATGCACGACTTTATCCTCTTATGATCTCAAGGCTTATGAGTTGTTTGGAGGTTCAAGCTCCAATTTAGCCAAGTCCCCCCCCCCCCCCCCCATCCGCACTATGAGGGATATTAACCGACATTTTGTGGTATGTGCATGGTGTGGAATGTGTGATCATGATACCGAGTCTTTCCTTTCCCTTCCCTCGTCCAACTTGTCGATGCCTCATTCGGAGGATGTGTATGGGGGTCATGGATATTATGCGGGACCGGCTTGTGCTATGCCTTCTTTTGATTACCCGCCGACTCATAATCCTCTTGTTACTCCTCACGTGGACCTACTTGTCCCGGTGAATGACCCTAACCCACCCTCCGATCCAACCCTCATGCTCGTATGCAATCTTTTCCCGTAGCGTTGGACTCACTCGATACTATCCTAGATAAATGTGGGGTGGTTGATAATAAGTTCATCTCGCCGTCGGAGGAGGGGTTGTTTTCAATTCCGAGTGTTCTTACTCCTCTTGATTCCACCCCCGTGGACCTCATTTTGCTTTCTCTTTCAAAACATTCTATTATCGATCGGATATATATGGACATGATCGAGGGTATAGTCGAGCGAGCGTATATGGAGGAATGAACTAATGAGGAGGTGGTTGGATGTTTTGCATGTAATTTTCATGTTTTTCCTTGTGTCTTTAGTTAGAGTTTAGCGTCATTTCTAGTAGTATCGAGTCATTTTTCATTAGGTTTTAAGACTTTTTCCCGTTGATTTTTGTTTTGGCTTTAAGTGTACGAAGTGTGAGGTGTTTGTGCTATTTTTGGGATTTTAAGTTTGAATTCTTGTTTTGTAGGTGTCTAAAAATGATTATATTCACTCGGCGGACGTTTTAGACCAGAAAATGAGAAATTCGAGCCGAAAGCATCCAGGATCAACTGAAAAGCTCCAAATCGACTGTCGGATCGACTGGTGGTCGATCGAATGACAACGGATTGACTGAAAGAGCTCCAGATCGACTGCCGGGCACTAGCCAACCACCTCGATTGCCCTACAGTCGATCGACTGGCAGTCGATCGACAACCGTGCAGTCGATCGATTGCAACGCTGAGGGCTGCGGGAATTTTGGTGTTTTTAACATTTTTGCCCCTACAAACAACTATATAAAGCCCAATCCTTGCACCATTGAAAGGAATCACTCCCCTCCCAACCCAAACTTAGGTTTGGAATCAAATTACTCTCAATCTCTTGGATAATCTTCTCTCTTAGGTTTTATATTCAATTTCAAGTTCTGATGTAATTTCATTTCTAGTTTTAGATTTACTTTCATGCTCGACCTTGGGTTTGTAAGACTAAGAAGAATCCAAATACTCCTTTGTATTGTTACTTTTGATGTAATTACATTCAATATTTGTTTCATTTCTTAATTCAAGTAAGTTTCCTTTCAATTTCATGTGTTATGCTTTATTTCCATGCTTTGTTCTTCATTTTCATGCTTGTTCTTCATTTTATGCTTTTTCCCTTAGCACCTTGAATTCATGTTAGATCTTAAGAATTGGATATGGAATCTAGATGAGTGACACATCTAGATCATAGATCAAGTCTTAGATCGTCTTGATCTCAAGTTTTTCCTATGCTTTATTTGCAATTTTATTTTCATGCATAGTTTTAGGTTAAATCTTAGATCTAGGTTTTATTGCTTGTTATTTTCTTTAAAGTTTTGAAATCTCTTGTTAATTTCCATTTCTCTTTCCATTCATGCTTTCAATTCATGTCAATTTGCATTATTTAGGATTTTATGCATAGTTGTACCTTGTGCTTGCATGCTTGTACTTGGTGAAACAATGCTTGTTTTTGCTTATTTCCTTTATTTGCTTGCCTTTTCATATTAATGCATCCAACGAGGCATTCTACCAACATGAAACTACAATTTCTAGCTTAGTTTAGTTAGGTTAATTGCTTCATTTTATTTTCCTTTTATTTCCAAAGTTTGAAACACATTGAATCCTTCAATTGAACCGATTTCCGATAAAACCAAGCCAGATGAACCTTTAATTTCTAAAACCACGAAAAACTACACTCTATTGGCCCGAACGTCGATATTGAAGGATGTTGTGAAGATGAACCCCTTGTTCTACATGATAAGTCCGTTGTGCCTCTATGTGACCCCGATTTGTGTATAGATGATTCTCGATGAATCGTTGAGGGCAACGAAGTCTTTTTAGAGGGGGAGATGGGGGTTATTGATGATAACATTGAATACATTAATGATTATCTTGAGGAGTAAGAGGAGGGCAAGTCGATTATTATCCCTGCAAATTCTCATCGAGAAGAAAAGGAGGAGAGGATGGTTAAAGGGCTTGATGTTCTTAAGAGTGCTATTAATTGGAGACCCGGAGTGATTGAGAGAGTTATCCCTTTGAATTCGAGTTTTTGATGAAATGGGGAGACCCGGGACGTGAGGTTGTTATTTGAGGGCTTGATGTTTGTGATGTCCAAAAGCGAGTGGGCGAAACCCATTGACTTGGTGCCCAAGACGAGTGGCTTGTTAGTTCTTGAGGATGAAGAAGAAGGGTTGTTGGCCACGAGGGCTACAATGGGTTGGAGGACATTGATCGATCTAAGAAGTCGAAAGTGGCTACCAAGAGAGATCATTTCCCTTCCCCATTTCTCAATAAAATATTGAACAAGCTAGCCGACAATTACTCCTTTTGTTTTTTGGGATGAGTCATCGGGTCACTTCAAAACCACAATCCCACCCGAGGACCTAACCGAGACAAGTTGCGATTGCCCGCTTGGAATGTTTGCTTTTTTGCGGATCTTATATGAGCTATGCAATGTGCCAAGTACGTTCCAAAGAGTAGACCCTCCCGACAAGGAGGAGATCATTTTGGTGGACCCTCCCATTATCTTTCCACCTTGATCAAAAAGGGAGTACGTCGAGCTAATGACATGAAATAAGCGCTACATGGGAGGCAACCCATGATTTTCTAACCCTTTCTTATTATTATTTTCTTTCTCCCCTTTCTTCTTTCGATTTTGTGTATATCCTTTCTTTATTTACGTTAACTAATGTTTTTTAGGTTTGTGTAGGTGCGATCGTGGAGGTTTTGGAGAGAAGGGGATCGAAAACGCAGATTCAGCTGCACTGTTGTAGTTGATTGACAGCCTCCAGTCGATTCGACTGGTGAACAGTCGATCGACTGCCAAATCGACTGCATCTCTCCGAATCGACTGGAGGACAGTAGCTCAAGGTCTTCAAGGGTCAGTCGATTGACTAACCAGAATTCGATCGACTGCCCCACTTGCGCGGCCTAGCAGTTGGCTATAAAAGGGCAATCGACCTGCCCTTCTCCTCCCACCTTTCGAATGCAACCAAGAAGCAGCAACAACATAAAAGAAAAAACAAAAACAAAAAGAGAAAAAAAACACAGAAAAAAAGGTGAAAGAAACGAAAAAGAGAAGGAGACACGGGGGATATTCGATCGAACAGATTTTTAAGCGAGAATTCTTCCTTCCCTTTCCGTATTCAACACAAAAATTTAGGTGTAGTTCGTCTGTTCAATTCTAAAACCGAGCAACTTCTTGAGGTAATTCGCTGGAAACAACTCGTAGAAACCTTATTTCGTTGATTGGTTGAGTTTTTGGGAGGCTTTGGGTTCAAATTTTATCACAATTCCTTATTAAAAAACCACTCCCACCAAGTGTTTGAGAAAATGCCTCAATGAACGTTTTCGTTTGAAACTCCCAATTTTTCCTCCATTTTCTTCATTGTTTGAAATTTCCGAAACCCTTTAACACAATCCTTGTTTACTTTCGTCCAATTTCAAATCGTTCCCATGGCCGACTACTTCGACGACGATGCCCCCTATCCCAACTTTGCCGGCAACTACGCCGCCCCCTTTCCTATTTACTCCGAGGCTAAGGGGGAACTATTTGTAAACCTCTCCCAACGAAACTTTTCCATTCCGCATTACGTCACCCTCGCGTGCTTCGACTAGTGGGTGGAAAACAGAGATCATCACGAGTTTGGGACACTGGTGCTAAACTTCATGATGCGTTGGGCGCTTGATGTTTTGCATCCCTCCGAGCACCGGCCAACCGAGAGTTGATGCTCGAACTTTTCCCCACCTACCGGGCCCGCGAGTGCTTAGAATTTACTATTCATCTCGAAGGAAGGGAGTATCGGATCACTCAAGAAGTGCTCCAAGCGGTCCTCGAGTTTAATTGCGATGAATTGTGAGACGAGCGGCTAAAGGAGTTTGCTCCGACGCAATTTTGGGCATCGATCATGGGCAGGCGGGCTACTTCTCGATATCAAGCATCGGCCATCACCGGCTTTGCACTATTGGACATGTTCAAGTTTTTCGCCCACGTCTTGATGGGCAAGCACGAGAGCACCAACCTCACCCAACACGAGGTCTACGCGCTTTGGTGATTGGTCAATGGGCGTCAACTTCTGTTCTATCCTTATATCCATGCCGGGATTCGTGGAATTACAAAGACGAGAGGCGGGAGTGTAGCCCGGGTTAGAATGGGGCCCATGATCACTTTGATATCCCGTCATTTAGTGTTTGACCCGGAGGCGGCTCATATGGAGAGGATCGAGCCGATTGAGTTGGGATGAAAATTGCCGAAGATTCCGACGAACCCCCAACGCTCCCACCATCGTGGCCAAGAGCAAGAGGAGGACGACGAGTATAATCGGTGTCAAAATGAGGGAATTGAGGCTGACGAATCCCCGAACACCGGTTCGGGCATGCATTTCAACACAAGCACAAGCCATGCAGCAACCCCTCAATTCAGAGGGCATGCATTTCAACACAAGCACAAGCCATGCAACAATCCTCAATTCAGAGGCCCGAGCATCAACCCGGGTCCAGACATGGGTTGGCACGAGTTCCAATGCCAAGTGTTTGTTCGTTTTGATCGGCTCGACGCGGGAAAGCGAGGGCCGACCGAGCATACCATGCCCTCCATAGCCGCCTCTTGTTGATTGAGAGCCGTATGCATCATGACGAGGACGAAGAAAATGAGGATTATGATGAGTACGAGGAAGAAGAGGAGAACGACGATGACGTGGAGAAAGAAGAAGCAACCGAGGAAGAAGAAGAGGACGAGGACTCGAACCTAAAACCCCGACGTCGGAGACATTGATTTGCATCTTTTTGTACATATTTTCATTACCGTTTTTGTTTCACGTTGCGTGTTTTTTGCTTGCTTTTTGTTGTTTTAGGAGTCGGGTTGGCCATTTTTCGTATTTCTAGGTTTTCTTAGTTTTTGTACGTTTTCTTATTCATTTTCGTAGTTTTGTTCACGTTTTCGTTTTTATTGGCCGTAGGATGCCCAAGCGGGGCCCACGCTCGTGGGGATCGTCGATACTCGACTCGGGATTGACAGACAAAGCAAGGAGG
>BMAC01000194.1:1186932-1227858 GCA_014905375.1 Phtheirospermum japonicum
TAAGTAATTATGTTGACTTATTCAAATAAGTTGACTTTAATTTTCCCTCCATTTTACTAATTTCAAATTAATAAGTTTTAATAAGTTATTTAGTTTAAATTGGTCATTTGTAATATAAGCTTTAATTTCTTTAAATGTTTAAATGTTTTTAAAATCTCAAATTTCAAATTCAAATCTTAGCTATAAAACCGAAAAATGATTATCGCTTTCTAGGTTAATTTAGTTTAATAAAAAAAAACCGACAATAAGAACGATAAAGAAAACCGAACGCCGATTACATCCATCCTCGAGAGACACGACTCGGGACAACTCACCGCACCTACAGTCGACTCCGTACTATTGCGGAGGCGATTTCTAGAGCGTCGAGAAATCATCGATCAGACATCATTGATTTTCTTATCCCTTTTTTATTTATTTGGTTGTTTTGTTTTCATAAGACTTGCACTTTATTTTGGTTTGTATCATTTTGATTCGATTATGTTCTTTTATTACTCATTTATCTCTTGAAAAATACAAAAACATTTGAAAATCTAAAAAATAAAAAAATATGTTGTTTTGTCTTTTGGTTTTACTTTATCGTGATTCATGTACATATTTTCTTGAGTTTTAATTTTGTGTGATCTTCTTGTAAATATCTCATTTTTTGACTCCAACCTTGGGCGAATTGATGGCTTCGTAGAGTTCATGAAGTCGGGAGATACTAGCCATGCTCGAGTTTTACTTGGATTGCTTGATTTTTAAGTGGACCCCACCGAGCTCGACCCAAACTCGCTCGGTTGGGAGAGTTTCTATTCATCCCCCTTTTACTTAATTTTCATTAAAATGCAATGAGGGCATTGCATGGTTTAAGTGTGGGGTGAGTAGGTAGTTAGGGTCCGGTTTTTTATCAAGCATGATTGGTTGTTCTTAACTAGAGCCTTGGTGGAGTGACGCATTCTTGGCGAAGTGATGCATTCTTGGCGAAGTGACACTTACTGTTTGTGCTATTATATGGTTGAGTCGTTTTTGTGTCTTTATTACATTGTGAACAACTCCACATGCTTAGAAGTTTGAATAGTTTACTTGTTGGGTTTTTGCATGTTTATGGCCTCTTGTGTGAGGGGTTGAAATTTTGTGCTTCGTCCAAACCTTCCTATATATATAAATAATCAACATTTTCTCGTACAAAGATGGCAAATATATAAAAGCTCTTTTGATTTCGCTCCGAAATTCGGTGCAAACTAGTGAGTAGCCTTGTGTGATTTATCAGCTTGCTTGCATTTTTATGGAAATTTCATTGAGGAGTTTTGACTTTGCTCGTACATGATTGAATTTGAAATGATCTCGAGGTACATATATCACCCTTGTTCCGGCCATATTCATATATGTAAGCTACTTAAAAATCCCAAATGAGCCCCTTAGAGCCTTTATCCCGTTTCTTGTTAGCCGAGCTCGATTTTAGCTCTTGTATCTTCGTAATTTGTGAAGTGGGAGAGTTTATTGTTAGTTGACGAGAGATTTGTGGGAAATCAATCGTGGGTTTTGAGTGTTGAGTTACTTATACAAAAAAAATAAAAGTCCAACACAAATCACAAAAAGTGATAAAGCGTGCGTTCAAGCGTAAAGCCTATTGTTCAAAAAGTCTAAGTTTAGTAAAAAGAAGCACACTCAAAAAACTTCTAAGTTTTGTGAAATAAAAGTTGGGAAAGTGAGTGAACGAAAGGGTTTCGAATGAAAGTTTGGCAAATTGGGAAAAGTGAAGCGATCATAAGCTTCGGGTTTTAGAAGATAAGATTTTTTTGTGTTTTATTGATCACGCTTGATCGTGTGTTATCCACTATATCCAAATGTTCGAATCCTTAACAAAGAGCCAACATTACAACCCATAATAAAGACCTCTTTCGATTCTTAATTGTTCATGTACTATGAGTTATTTTGAGTGCCCGATTTGTGAAATCTTGACAAGGTACATGCATTGTCCGATTTGAGCGTATACACATCCCGTATAAACAAACACTTGAGCGATTTGAGCAAACATCCTCGAAATTCCCGTGGAAAGGAATTCATCGATTTGTCTTTCATTTGAGAGAGAGTAATACGAGCAATGCTTGACGATAGCGAGTTTATGTTGATACTTCCATCATATTAATAAGGATAAGCACAAGGATTTTTCTTTTTACATAATGTTCATTGCATGTACACTCTTGAATCTTTTCGTTGTTCGAGGACGAACAAACCAATAAGTGTGGGGTAGTTGTTTTGCATGTAATTGTTGTGTTTTTCCTAGTATTTTTAGTTAGCGTTTAGCGTTGTTTTTAGTTGTTTCGAGTCGTTTATTCTAGTTCTTAGGTCATTTTCTTGTTTATTTGCCTTTTGATTTAAAGTGTATGAAGTGTGAGGTGTTTGTACTATTTCTGGGTTTTTAAGTTCAAATTCTTGTTTTGTAGGTGGCTTAAAGGGTTACATTCGCTCGGCGGACGTTTTGGACCGAAAAATGAGAAATTCGAGCCGAAAGCAGCCCGGATCGTCTAAAATGCTGCTCGATCGACCGCCAGTCGATCGATTGACTCTCAAGGATCGACTGAAAGCCTCGAAATCGACTGCAGGACAGTAGCTTCCCCCGTTTTGGCAAGGCAGTCGATTGAACGCCCCCTGTCGATCGACTGGTAGTCAATAGACTGCTTCCTAGTCGATCGACAGGGTGTTGATTGACCCACATTCAGTCGATTGACTGTGACGCTGGGACTTCGGGTATTTTGGGCGTTTTTGACAGTTTTGACCCTACAAGCAACTATATAAAGCCCACACCTTGCACCTTTGAAGAAAACAACTCCCCTCCCAACCCTAACTTGGGTTTGGGATCAAAATTACTCTCAAGCTATTGGATGATTCTCTCTTGCTTAGGTTTTAGATTTAATTTCAAGCTTTGATGTAATTTCTTTTCCTAGATTAGATTTAATTTCAAGCTTCTCCTTGGTTTTGTAAGCCTAAGAAGAATCCAAATACTCATTTGGATTGTTACTTTTGATGCATTTACATTCAAACTTAGTTTCATTTCTTAATTCAAGTAATTTTCCTTTCAATTTAATGTTTTATGCTTTAATTCCATGCTTTGATCTTCATTTCCATGCTTGTTCTTCATTATATGCTTTTTGTCTTAGCACCTTGAATTCAAGTTAAAACTTAAGAATTTGGCTATGGAATCTAAACGAGTGACATATCTAGAACATAGACCGAGTTTTAAATCGTCTTTATTTTGAGTTTTTCACATGCTATATTTGCAATTCAATTTTCATACATAGTTTTAGGTTGAATCTTAGATCTACACTTCGTTGCTTATTATTTTCCGTAAATTTTTAAACTTTCATGTTAACTTTTCTTGTTCTTTCGATCCATGCTTTCGATTTTTGCTTATTTGCATTATTTGAGTTTTTATACATAGTTTTACCTTGTGCTTGCATGCTTGTACTTGGTGAAACATTGCATTTTCTTGCTTATTTTCATTATTGCTTTGCATTTCCATAACGAGGCATACAATGATGCATTCTACCAACTCGCAATTTCAGTTTCTAGGATAGTTTAGCTAGTTTACTTGCTTATTTTCATTTCCCTTTTATTTTCCAAGCTCGAAACACATTGATTCTCTCAATCGAATCAAATTCCGATAATACCAAGCCATGAACCTGTTGATTTATTTCAACACCACTAAAACTCTACAAACACCAAACCCAATGCATTCAGGATATGTATAAAAAAAGAAAATACGAAAATGCATGCAAAATTTACAGATTTCGTGACTGATGACAGTTTAGGTGTCGTGACATCAAAACCAACACAGACTTAAACGATGCACATTCCGAGATCTCTTCTCATACCAGACAAGGTCTCTCTATCTAATGCCTTTGTGAAGTGTCAGCAAGTAGATTATCAGTTCCTATGTGCTCAAGACTAACTATCTTTCTCTCAACCAAGTCATGAATAAAGTGGTACCTTATGTCAGTGTGTTTGATTCGTGAGTGCTGGACCGGATTTTTCGAGATATCAGCACTAGAATTATCACAGAGCACAACCAAAATTCTACTATGTAGACCGTAGTCCTCTATCATTTGGCTCATATAGAGAAATTGTGTGCAAGAGCTTCCAGCTATAATATACTCGGCTTCAGCTGTAAAAAGAGAAATGAAATTTTTCTTTTTACTATACCAAGAGATAAGATTACTACCTAAGAAGAAACAACCCCCAGTAGTACTCTTTCTATCTACAACATCCCCAACCCAATCTAAGTCCGTATATCCCACAAGTTCAGTACTTGTATCCTTAGTATACCAAACAACCAAATCAATTATACCAGCTACATACCTAATAATTTGTTCAACAGAATTTAAATGCGACTCTTTAGGATTTGACTAGTACCCAGCACATAGACACACAATATACATTATATCAGGACTGCTAGCTGTCAAGTACAAGAGACTCCCTATCATGCTCCTATAAAAGGTGTTATCAACACTAATACCAACATCATCTCTAGACAATTTCATGGTTTTACCCAACGGTGGTTTCTTATGTGTAGCATTCACTAACCCAACCTTCTTAACAAGTTTTTTTTAGCATATTTGGCCTGAGAGAGAAAAATACTGTCATCTACATGTTTAATTTGCAAATCAAGAAAATAAGAGAGATTACCTTCCATACTCATCTCGAATGTATCAGACATTCTCGTAATAAACTCACTCACCATCTGCTCGTTAGTAAATCCAAAAATTATGTCATCCACATAAATTTAGACAATTAAAATGTGCTTATTCGACTTAAGGAGAAATAAGATTTTGTCAACTTCCCCACATCTAAAATCTAAGAGAAGCAAGTGTTGAGTCAACCTCTCTTACCAAGCTCTGGGAGCTTGTTTTAAACGATACAAAGCCTTTTTTATTTTTAAAACAAAATGTGGTTTGTGAGGATCAACAAACCCTTAAGGTTTCTCAATAAATACATCTTCACTTAAAACTCCATTAAGAAAAGCACTTTTTATGTCCATTTGATGTAGAGATATTTTCATATAGCATGCTACAGCAAGTAAGAGTCTTACCGATTAATTACGAGCGACTGGAACAAACGTCTCATCAAAATCAATACCTTTAATTTGATTGTACCCTCGTGCAACCAATCGTGCCTTGTTTCTCACAATATTTCATGTCTTATCTGTTTTATTCTTGAAGATCAACTTCGTACCCGTAACATGTGAATTTTCTGGATGAGGAACTAAGTCCCACACATCATTCTTAGCGAATTGGTCTAGCTCTTCTTGCATGGCCTTTATCCAAACTCGTCTTTAAGAGAATCATCTACACGCTTTGGCTCTGTTTTTGAAAGAAAAGAAGATTCTTGAATTTGAGAATAGTTAGTAGATAAGCAAACAAACCTTACCATCTCACTGAAGTTTATTTGTTGCTTTCCTATACTTCTTTCATCGAGATCTCCAATGATTTGGTCCATAGAATGGTCCCTCTGAATTCTCGAGGGAATATCCCTCCGATGTAAGTCAATCTGAACATCTTGATCTTCCTCATCTTGATCAGGGTTTGATTCTGGAGTAGCCTGAGTTGGTGTTAAGTTCGGTGTCAAGTCATCAGTACCATCACCACCTGCATCTTCAGTTTCTACACCTACAGTTTCATCTTTGCCAACCGTAACATTTTCTTGAGGATTCTGATCACACACCATATCATTATCCTCAGTAGGTTTAACACCACTGATCATGTCATCAAACTTGACATTTACTGACTCAATCATGCAACACGTATTAAGATTATATTCTCTATATGTATGACTATTTCGAGAGTATCACATGAAAATACATTTATCACTCTTTGATTCAAGTTTTGCAAGATGATTTCTATCATTTAGCACATAACAAATGCACCCAAAAATATGAAAATAACTCAAATTGGGCCTTTTGTCCATCAATAATTCATAGGGAGTAACACATGA
Organism: Phtheirospermum japonicum; assembly: GCA_014905375.1. Lineage (NCBI taxonomy): Eukaryota > Viridiplantae > Streptophyta > Magnoliopsida > Lamiales > Orobanchaceae > Phtheirospermum > Phtheirospermum japonicum. Next base: position 1,192,903 of record BMAC01000194.1, read on the forward strand.
CCCAGGTTTAAAACACACCCTATTAATTATGTGGCATGCAACATTCATTGCTTCCCCCAAGAAAACGTTTTTCAATCCCAATTCAAATAAGCATAGTCCTAGTCATCTCTTCAAGAGATCTATTTTTGTGTTCGACTATCTCATTTTGTTGGGGGATGATGGGTGAATAAAATTCATGAGTTATACCAACTTTTGAACAATAATTCGAAAAAGACATTTTCCCATGGTCTGACCTAATTCTTCCTATACTCACACCAAAATGAACACATAACTTTTTCGTAAGGTTTTTTAAAAGATTCAAAAGACCTATGATTTTTCTTTTAAAAATTCTACTCATGTAAAAAGATAAAAATCATCTACGAACACTAGTAAATACCTCTTAACACCAAGGCTTTCTATTTAAAGTGGACCCATAAGATCCATATAAAGAAGTTTGAAACAGTTTGACGTAGTGAGACTCTGCACATTTGGATGTGACACCCTGACCTTCTTCCCTTTTTGACATGCCTCCCAGACTGGAATGATTTTAGTGTTGAGCTTGGGTATTCCATTCACAGCTTCCTTCTTGGCCAATCTTTCCAGCATCTTGTAATTGGCATGTCCGAGCTTTTGATGCCACACCTCGGCATCACTCAGTTGAGATAGCTTGTAGAACACATCACCATTGATTTGGTAGAAACTTTCAGAAGTCCTCTGACCAGTAAGAATACAATAATTTCCCTCGTCATAAACTTCACACTTTTAGTGAGTGAACTGACACTGAACCCACCATCGCATAGTTGGCTAATACTTATCAAGTTAGCAGTTAAGCCTTCAACAAGCAACACATTTTCAAGCTTCGCAATACCAGGACATGAAGGGTTCCTTGGCCTATGATTTGGCCATTTGAACCTCCACCATACTTCACCATTCCTCCTTGAAACTTGACAATTTTTTAGAGAAGATCTTCTGAACCGGTCATATGTTAGAGCATCCACTGTCGAAGTACCAGGCTCTAAGAATGTGAGATCTCAGAGATGAATAGATCATATTGCATTTTGATCTCGTTCTTTTTGACCAAGACCTATTTGCCTTTGGTATCAGTTTTGGTGTTAGGAACACAAAACCCGTCACGGAATTTAGCAGTCAGTTTTGATCTTTTAAACTGATTTTGTTTACCAACGATCTTCCAGTAGAATGGTCGGATGTGACCTTGTTCACCACAGTGATGACACACGTACTGTCTCCTTCTCTTCTTGTGGAATTTGGTCGTCTTCAAAACTTGAATTGATTCTAGAATTTGTTGATCTGGCTTGTATCCAATCCCATGTTTCGATGAGTTTGGGATACTAAATTCCAGAATTTTGTCAAGCTTAACCTTGCCCTTGTTGAGGTTCGAAAGGGTTCCTTTGATTCTTCAAATAAGTCTTCACTCATTATCGTTCAACATCTTTTTTGGTGAGTGATGACTCCAATTGGACAATTATATTCAGTTGATCATCTTTTTCATGAGTCAGTTTGTCCACGTTGATCATAAGAGACTTGACTTTAAGCAATTGATTACCCCAGTTGGCAGACAATTTGTCATAATCAATTCTCATATTCTCATAATTGTTTAGTGTTTCTTCAACTTCTGCATTCAGGCACCGGGTGTTGGTTTTAGTGTTACTAACATAAATGTTGTCATCCCACACTACGTTAGCAAACAAAGCTGGAACAACGTTAGATGCATTAGAATCACTGTCCTCTTTAGTGAACTCTTTTGCGATCAAGTTCTTCTTCCTCAATGTATTTGCTCATTCATTGATAAGCGAGAAATTACACGCTAATTGACGGTTTAATTTCGGTAATTTTATGTGCTTAATATTATCAAATATGCTTATTTCTCGCATAATTGTTATTATGAGCAATCAAGCACCAATCGTATATTTCTTCTCTATTTTGTAGTATTTGGTGCTATATTTATCGAAGGATGTCTCACAAGGAAGTAGAGAGATGAGGGTTGACGAAACAACGAGAGAAAAATTAAGAATCAGGATGTTGTGTCGATGACGAGTCGATGCCGAGGATGGCTCGCGTCAGTCGACGCGATGTGCGGTGTTGCGCTGGCTGTGCGCGCGTCAGTTGACGCCATGTTGACGCTCACTCTCTGAAGCGTCGATTGGAAGGGCGTCAGTCGAAGACATATCGACGCTCACTTTCTGAAGCGTCGATTGGAAGGGCGTCAGTCGATGCCCATGCAGGACGACGCGGGCGGGTGATGCGCGTTGACGCCGTAGGCTGGTTCGCATCAGTCGATGCTCCGTCGACGCCGACTCGGCCGAGATATTTTTGGAAGAAAACTTGCGAGGAATGAAAAAGGATTCCTATATAACCCCGACCATATTTCATCACAGAGGCATATACAACATATCCTAGGGTTTTAAGGAGGCCCATAGAGGTTCCAATTCATCTCAAATCATCCATATGCAAGAGAACTTGAAGATTGACGTTCCAAGACGCAAGATTCAAGTTCAGCAAATCATTTCTAATATTTTATCAAGGATTATGTTTGTTTATCTGAACCTTTTCTTTTATTTTCTTAACTCCATGAGTGAGTAAACTTACTATCTAGTTCTTGGGATGTTGAAACCCTCGTGAAACTATGTTTAATTGATTTATGCAATATTGTTTTTCGTTCATCATATGCGATTGTTTGTGTTGTTCTATTCTCAATTTATGATTGATTAATTCTTAATTTGGCTTGATCACCTAGATTAGGGATTGGTTATCTAGTGCTAGAAATAGGATTGCTTCCCGTGTAATTGTCGTAATTACTATTTCTCCGAAGCAACTAATGATTGTTAATCGTTAGGGATAACACAACATAGGTTGAATGAATCGAGATTATGCGTTTATTGCCTAGATTAATCTATTTGCCTAATTATTAATGTTGTTGTTGGGTTGGACCTAGAGAGCTTATTCTAGGTTATTCAATAATTAGAATCAATTAAAGAGCTTATTTTAATTGAGTAAACGGTAAGGACAAATTCGAGTAGCAGAGCTTATTGCTACTTAGGGTTTTTAGTCGCATGTGATGAATGGATTATGATATTGTGGTTGGTTAAATGAGTGAACCGAGGGTGGAAACTGAACTAGAACTAGGCCTTTATTATTACTGAACTTTTCGTTAATCATTTTCTTTTTCGTATTTCTTTAGTATTTATTTCGTTAGTTAAATTAGTTCACAATTCTTCCCCCAATTATTTTTAGTTTAATAAAATACTAATCATCACAATCTAACCACACTCCTCGTGGGTATGACCCTTACTTATCACTACTACTAGTTAGTGGAGAGAAGCTGAGGAAAATAAATATTTAATTTGACACTTGACGATGGGCGGTTAAATTTTGGCGCCGCTGCCGGGGAGTGACGCGTTAAATTATGATTTTAGTATTTTATTTTATTTTTGTTTTTGTTTTGGAACATTTTGAACTCTTGTTGATTATTTTCTTAGGTGAATGAACTTGAGATCATCCAGGAAGAAAAATTTACATTATTATCCGGAAATCAACAAGAGAGGTCGTGAGTTGAAGAAGAAGAAGGAGGCTTCAATATTGGAGCAAGTACTACCCAACTACATATCCGAGGATTCTTCAAGCGAGAGCAAAGAATGAGAAAACGAGACAATGGTTGTTCAAGCGGAACAAACGTTAAAGGAGTTGGCAAATCCCGACCTTCCTCAACAACCACTGTGCATCACTTTTCCAACGGTGAACGATGCTACATTTGAGCTACGGTCCGAACTAATCCATCACCTACCTTTATTCCATGGACTCACTGGCGAGGATCCGCACAAACTCTTGAAAGAGTTCCATGTTATTTGCACAAGCATGGAACCCGCTGGAGTCACGGACGAGCAAATCAAGCTAAGGGCATTCCCCTTTTCATTAAAAGACCTAGCCAAGGACTGGCTTTACTACCTACCTTCGGGATCCATCACTACGTGGGGGGCTATGGAGAGAACGTTTTTGCAGAGGTATTTCCCCGCATCGCGAGTGGAAAACCTTCAGAAGGACATTTGTGCGGCTAGGCAGGCGCAAGGAGAAACGTTGCACGAGTATTGGGAACGGTTCAAGAGGCTTGTTGCGAGTTACCCTCAACACCAAATGGGCGAGCAACTTTTGATCCAATACTTCTACGAAGGATTGTGTCTCACTGATCGAAACATGATTGATGCTGCAAGTGGAGGCACCTTGATGGACAAGACACCGACGGCAGAAAAGGAACTAATATCGAACATGGCAGCGAATTCCCAACAATTCGGCAACCGTGATCCTTCATTAAAATCGGTGAACGAGATGGGTAATGATTCATTGCATGCCCATTTAATTGAGTTGAAGGCCATGATAAGTGCGGGAGGAGCTCCAAAGGTTTGACCATGTGGCTTATGCAAAACAGTGGAGCACGTTACTGATGATTGTCCACATTTTTACAACGTACTCGAGGCACACGTGACGCTTTGGGGACCGGAAGTGGACAAGGGAAAAAGTACAAGCCGTACCCCCACACCTTCAACCCAAGATGGGGTGATCACCCTTGTTTTAGATGGAAGGATCAGCAAGGAGGTCAAGATCAAGGGCCCTCTCAAGCTCAACAAAGGGGGCAGAACTTTTTGAACCAAAACCAAAACCGACAACAAGGGGAAAACTCATCATCATCACTTGCAGAGATGGTGAAATTAATGACAACAAGTTCCGCCCAATTTCAACAATAGACCAAGGCATCCATAAAAAACTTGGAGATGCAAATGAGTCAAATGGCTGTGCACATAACCCAATTGGAAGCGCAAGGCGGCGGCCAACTGCCACCTCAAACCCTAGGTAAATCCAAAGAATGTGACCCCATAACAACGCGAAGCGGCAAGAAAGTGGAAGGACCGGCCAATCCAGTGCTAGAGCCAGAAAATGAAGATAAACCAGAGGAAGAAGATACGGAGCTAAAACGTGCCGACAAGGGTAATCCAAAACCTTCTAATAATTTTAATAACCCCATTGTTTTCCCTCCTAGGACCGATCCACTTCCCTTCCCATCGAGAGTCAAGCGCCAAGCTAAGGAAGACACGGAGAGGCACATACGAGACGTTTTCAAGAAAGTGGAGATTACAATCCCACTTGCCGATGCGATCAAATAAATTCCTCGTTACGCCAAATTCCTCAAGGACTTATGCACCAACAAGAGAAGGTTTAAAGGAGACGAAAAAGTCCTAATGGGAGCTAATGTGTTGGCTGTTTTCCAAAAGAGCTTGTCACAAAAGTGGAATGACCCGGGCATGTTTTTCATTCCATACACGATTGGAGACATGCGACTTGAGCGTGCCATGCTGGATTTGGGGGCGTCAATAAACGTCATGCCATGCACCATTTTCGACTGTTTGAAATTTGGGCCATTTAAGAAAACTGGGGTAGTGATCCAACTTGCCGATCGAAGGACTGCCTAACCTGATGGTGTTGTTGAAGATGTCCTCGTAAAGGTGGACGAGTTGATTTTTCCATCCGATTTCTATGTGTTGAGCATGAATGAGTCCGCATCAAAATCGCCACATATCTTATTGGGGCGACCATTTTTGAACACTGCTCAGACAAAGATCGACGTTACTCGAGGCACTCTAACAATGGAATTTGACGGTCACATTTGTCAATTCAATATTTTTGATGCTATGAGATTTCCTGACTGCGATAACTCTATTTTTGCACTTGATTGTTTTGACTCTCTAGCGCAGGAATTTCTCGAAATGCACAAACAAGATGAGCTCGAGATGTTGATCACACGAAGTTTGGGGGAGGACTCATTGCTTTTGAGTTATCCTCTAACTGAGCCAATTTGGGAGGACGATGTACAAGAGATAATGTTGGCATTGCACGCACATAGTTCAAAACCAAGAAAGGAAGATGTGAATTTCATCAAACTTCTCGAGTCGCACAAGAAAGCCGTACCATCTATAGTCAAGGCACCAGAGCTCGAACTCAAGGCCCTACCGAAACACTTAAAGTATATTTTCTTGGGCGATAGTGAAACACTGCCTGTGATCATTTCATCTCGCTTTGATAACTTCCAAGAGGCATCACTGCGAAAAGTACTCAAGGATAACAAGCAAACAATCGGGTGGACCATAGTGGATTTGCGAGGGATAAGTCCTTCCATGTGTATGAACCAAATTTTACTCAAAGAGAATGCTGTACCGTCTAGGGAACCCCAAAGACGACTAAATCCACCAATGATGGAGGTGGTAAAGAAGGATATTCTGATACTGCTTGATGTTGGGGTGATTTAACCCATTTCTGATAGTCGGTGGGTGGGTCCGACTCAAGTCGTTCCAAAGAAGTCGGGTGTCACGGTGGTCGAAAACCAAGAAGGCGAACTGGTTCCGACAAGGATTCAAACAGGATAGCGAGTTTGTATTGATTATCGTAAGCTTAACGCCATGACTCGCAAGGACCATTTTCCTCTTCCGTTTCTTGATCAAATGATTGAGAGGTTGGCAGGCCATTCCTGCTTTTTGGATGGCTACTCGGGATATTTCCAAATTCCTATAGCACCCGAGGATCAAGAGAAAACTACCTTCACATGCCTTTTCGACACATTTTCCTATCGCCGCATGCCATTTGGACTTTGCAATGCACCGGCCACATTCCAACGATGTATGGTAAGTATCTTTTCGGAATATGTCGGCGAGATCATAGAGGTCTTTATGGATGATTTTAGCATTTATGGCAATTCTTTTGAGGTATGTCTTGAGAACTTATCTTTGATTTTGAAAAGTTGTGTCGACACTAACCTTGTACTAAATTGGGAAAAATGTCATTTTATGGTGGAACAAGGTATAGTTCTAGGACACATTGTCTCGTTGAAAGGAATTGAAGTTGATAAATCTAAGATTGATACCATAGCTGCGTTGCCTTACCCCGTCAATGTGCGGGAAATTCATTCTTTTCTTGGCCATGCAGGATTTTATAGGAGATTTATCAAGGACTTTTTGAAAATTGCATCGCCACTTTGTGGGCTCTTGCAAAAAGATGTGGAGTTCAAGATTGATGATGACTGCAAGAAGTCCTTTAACACACTGAAGGAGCGGCTGACCACCTCTCCAGTTATCCAACCACCTAGATGTGACCTACCATTCGAGATAATGTGCGATGCTAGTGACTATGATGTGGGAGCCGTGCTAGGGCAGAGGGTAAACAAAGCAACTCATGTGATCTACTATGCATCGAGGACCTTGAACCCTGCCTAATAGAATTATACTACCACGGAGAAGGAGCTTCTAGCTGTTGTGTTTGCCCTTGAGAAGTTCCGCTCATACATCATTGGATCAAAGGTGGTGGTTTTTAGTGATCACGCGGCCCTGTGACATTTACTTACAAAGAAAGAAACGAAACCACGACTCATACGGCGAATTTTACTGCTCCAAGAATTCGATTTGGAAATCAAAGACAAGAAGGGAGCCGAGAATACCGTGGCCAACCACCTTAGTCGATTAGTGCATGTGGGATACGAGCTACAACTTGACGAGAGATTTCCGGACGAGCAACTACTTGCAATTGAACACGTGGATCCATGGTATGCTGACTTAGTAAATTTTCTAGTTGCTCGTGTGTTTCCAACAGGACTGACGAAAGTAAGGAGGGACAAGCTGAATAGTGATGCGAAGTATTATGTGTGGGATGATCCATACCTTTGGAGGCACAATGCTGGTCAAGTCATTTGAAGGTGCGTTCTCGAAGCGGAGTCCAACGCTATTCTTTTATTTTTCCATCCTCATGCATGTGGAGGACATTTTGGATCGAAGAGAACTGCGCATAAGGTACTTGATAGTGGTTTTTATTGGCCATCCCTGTTTCGAGATGCTTATGAATTTTGTAAAGCATGTGATAATTGTCAATGCACGGGGAACCTTTCATGGAGAAGTCAAATGCCCCAAGCGCCCATAATGGTTTGTGGAATTTTTGATGTCTGGGGCATCGACTTTATGGGCCCCTTCCCAAATTCATTCAAAAATATTTATATTTTGCTTGCGGTGGATTATGTCTCCAAGTGGGTGGAAGCAAAAGCCACCTCAACTAATGACTCGAAGGTTGTTGCACGTTTCATTAAATCTCGGATCTTCTCAAGGTTCGGGATCCCTCGATCTATGATAAGCGATCGTGGCACCCACTTTTGTAACAAAATGGTGGAGGCATTGCTCTGAAAGTATGGTGTTGCCCGTAGGCTCTCTATGGCCTATCATCCTCAAACAAATGGACAAGCCGAAACTTCAAACCGAGAAATCAAGTCCATCTTAGAGAAGACCGTCAAAGCGAACCGTAAGGATTGGAGCATCAAGCTGAAGGATGCACTTTGGGCGTATCGCACGGCGTATAAGACACCAATTGGGATGTCGCCGTATTGCCTCGTTTTTGGGAAGCCATGTCACTTGCCGGTAGAGCTCCAACACAAGTAATTTTGGGCCGTGCAGCAATGTAATTTTGATTTTGATGGAGCCGGTGCGCTAAGGAAGTTGCAACTACGAGAATTGGAGGAAATCCGGACCGAAGCGTTCGAAAATTTGCTAATTTATAAAGAGAAGACGAAGGCATTCCGTGACTTGAAAATTTCAAGGAAAGAATTCGTAGTGGGCGAAAAAGTGCAACTTTTTCATTCTCGCCTTAAGCTATTTCCCGGTAAGTTGCGTTCAAGGTGGGTTGGACCGTTTGTTGTCACCCACGTATTCCCGCATGGTGCGGTGGAGATTTTTATCCCGAAGATGAACAAGACATTCAAGGTGAATGGACACCAACTCAAACCGTATTATGAAGGGTTTTGCTCTGTTGATGATCTATGGATGGAGTTGGAAGCACCACCTATGACTTGATCAAGGGAATAAGTCGAGCCAATGACTTTAAACAAAATCGCTTGTTGGGAGGCAACCCAATGTTTACTTGTTTTATTTTCTTTTTTTGTTTTTATTTTTCTTGCAGCTTTGGAGGTGATGACTTGTTTTGGATGTTTGGGCCGTTCTTCAATGGAACAAGTGTCAGTATTGATAGGGCCAAAACCCCTCAGCATCTACCCCGGTGATTTCTCTTCCTACTCTTCCCCTCATAATATTTATGATGTGCTTGTTCTTGTTTCGCTTGAGGACAAGCTAGTGTTTAAGTTTCGGGGAGTGGGTTTGAGGCTATTTAGAAATTTTGTGCTAAATTGATAAATTTTTGAAAATTTTGTGATAAATCCCAGAGGTTTGGAAAGGATTTGATTAAAAGTACTTGCTTGAATTGCCTTGATGAACTATGTTTCGGTTAAAGTCTTTAGTCGTCATTTGATTTATAGGTCAAAGGTACACATGTTAGTGCTTTTGTGATCCAAATTGTGGGGCGTCAACTCTTGATTATTGCGTTATTGATGTGTACTTGTGGTTTCCATACTCAATATGATATGTGTGGGACCTTGAAGTTGGCGATTGCGTGATGATATCTCGTTAGTAGAAACAGAAGTCAAATAAAGTCCGGTGAGGGTATACCGGCATGGCGAAAGTAGAAAATTGAAAAAAAAGAGAGAAAAAGAATTGAGGTGCCGAAATAGCTGCCTATCCGTTTATCAAGTGCATTCGCTTACAAATTCTAAGAGCGAAGTCCAATGAAGATGCTAGTAGCTCAACATATTAGTGCATGTGTTCAAAAGGGCGCATCATACAATCAGATTCTCAAACATGGCGGAGGTGGACTCAACAATTCATTTCAACCAAGACGATCCTCCTATCCAGCACCGTATCATTATGAAGTCAAGAATGGTAGTGCGGAGCTGCGGGCCTCAATTGAAAAAAAAATAAAATAAATGGGAGAGGACGAGTATCTAATCGTAATCAACAATGGATAGAGTCGAACCATTGAGTGACGAGGGGGCACCATAGTGCATTGACGTGACGTGTATAAAAGGGGTTGCCTAACTGCTGGGGTTACCTAGGCCAATACATGAAACGTCTGAGATTTCTAAAAATATAGTGGTGTCTAGAGTCCGAATAAATTCATTTGGCTATTTTGAGTGAGTCACTTGTATTATGTTTGTCCTATGCTTTAATTCTTCATGTTGCTTGAGGACAAGCAAAGTTTAAGTTTGGGGGATTTGATAAGCGAGAAATTACACGCTAATTGACGGTATAATTTCAGTGATTTTATGTGCTTAATATTATCATATATGCTTATTTCTCGCATAATTGTTATTATGAGCAATCAATCACCAATCGTATATTTCTTCTCTATTTTGCAGTATTTGGTGCTATATTTATCGAAGGACGTCTCACAAGGAACTAGAGAGACGAGGATTGACGAATCAACGAGAGAAAAATCAAGAATCAGGATGTTGCGTCGATGACGAGTTGATGCCGAGGATGGCTGCGTCAGTCGACGCGATGTGCGGTGTTGCACTGGCTGCGCGCGCGTCAGTCGACGCCATGTCGATGCTCACTCTCTGAAGCGTCGATTGGAAGGGCGTCAGTCGACGCCATGTCGACGCTCACTATCTGAAGCATCGATTGGAAGGGCGTCAGTCGACGCCCATGCAGGACGACGCAGGCGGGTGATGCGTGTCAACGCCGAAGGCTGGTTCGCATCAGTCGACTCTCCGTCGACGCCGACTCGGCCGAGATATTTTTGGAAGAAAACTTGCACGGAAAGAAAAAGGATTCCTATATGACCCCGACCCTATTTCGTCCCAGAGGCATATACAACATATCCTAGGGTTCTAAGGAGGTCATTAGCATCGCACATTGAACTTCATGACATTGACATTGACATTGAACTTCATTCATTCTTATAATGTCCCCAACCTTTACACTCATGACATTGAACTTCATTAAGGGGATTTGGGGAACTAGGAGTTTTGGATTCTGAAGATGAAAATTAGAATCTGGAAAGTGTACGCCTTGATGATTTCAGTGTTGTCATCTCTGGCTTGAATTTTGAGTTATATCCTCCAATATGTCTTCTTCTTTAAGTACTTGTTAAACCGTTGAGATACAAGAGACACTTCTTCTTCTCCAAGTGTGCTAGCATCAACCTTCTCTAGTATCTCTCTCCAATCAATATCTTCATCATCAGAGTTAACATCAAAAGTTAGAGAAATATTTTTCTCTTTTGAGGTGGAACCAAGATGTTCCATCTCAAATGTCTTGAGCGAGACTACTAAAGCATCGAAGTCTAGATCGTCTATGTCCTTTGCTTCTTTAATAGCTACCACTTTGATGCTGAATTTCTTCGAGATGGATCTTAGTAACTTTCCCTCAAGACGCGAGTTAGTCTTAGCTTCACCAAGTTCCCCGCACTCATTTGCAATATCAGAGAGTCTCATGGCATAGTCCATGATGGACTCTTTCTCTTCCATCCTCATTGACTCAAAAGTAGCAGTCAGCATCCTTAGTCTTGACTTCTTGACACTTTGAGTTCCTTCAAACACCCTCTACAATGCATCCCATGCATCTTTTGCCGACTCGCACTTTTTGATCACCTTATAGTAGCTTGAATCAACATATCCACAGGGAGTGTTGATAGTTTTGGAGTTCTAATTGGACAAGGCTAGTTCATCAGCCGTCTACTCTTCTTCTTGATGATGGTATCACCACCAGCATCATTAATGCGTGGTTTTTCCCATCCAACCAGTATGGTTCTCCACGCTCGCTCATCAATTTTCTTGATATGTCACCTCATCCTTTTTTTCTAGAGAGAATAGTTCTCCCCAGTAAGGATCGGAGGCCGCGAGTTTCCTTGAGCATCTATAGCGTCTTACAAAATAAGGATCGGTATACTTAGTATGTCAAGTATCCTGCTCTGATACCAATTGTAAATCCGTAGGTGTGTGGTTGATTAAACAAGTATGTGTAAATAGATGTCAAGTCTGGAGAGTTAAAATACCAAAAGTAACACTAAAGAGCATTATAAAAATATGCAACGAATAAATAAAAGGAAGAGAACACAACAATTTAAAATTCGTTCGTAAGCAAACGTGCTTGAGAACTGGTTACAAACCTGAAAAATTATATTACATTAAATCGTTTAAGATCAAATACAAAGTCATAAAGTAATATATAAAAACATTAGTATCTTCACTTGATACTAAAATACTTTCGGCCACGATGTAATAATATTCTTCGTTGGTTACGCAACTCCAAAGATGTATGAATCTTGAATCGTGGCTTCAAGTCTTTCACTTTCTTATGTTCTTGATATGCTTCACGTCTTGATCTCTCTTGCTGCATTCGTCATTGTAAAAAGTTTTCTATTTTCTTGACTTCTTCTTGTCTTAAATAGACTTGAATCCTAATCTTGGTAAACAAGTAAACTACTTCTAAACAAAATCTAGAAAACCAAGTAAAATCCTAAACACAATCTAGGAAACAAATCTAGAGTCCTAATATATTTTGAGCCCAAGAAAGGAAAATAAATATAAAAGGAAAATAAGGAATAATTGCAAAGAATAAAACTCTCAACAAAGTATTTTGTGTGATAATCGAAGTTAGTACTCTTAGATGAGTGTACACTTTCATATTTCATATTATACTCCGACTGGCTATTCTCAGTTTATTCAATACTATTTTGTGCATAAGTTTCCCTAATGCATGAGTGAATGCATATTAGTATATGCTTGGAATCTAGATTTCATAAAACTTATACTTCGAAGATCTCAATTCTCCTTATAGCATATTTTATCTATATGCTTTGAATCCATACTGAAATTTTAATTTTGGAATCCATACTGCATATTTGTAGCATGCGTGCCCCAAAAACTCCATACTACCCGATGATAATGCGCGAATGAATACATACTACATGAACATAAGGTAGGACATATCAGTGATAATGCATACTATGCAAATCGACAATCGTCATAGGTTTATGATATTCCATATACTAAATGATTCTAGTCCAAGATACAATAACATAAAGTGGTATATTTTTCCAGAGTAAATCATATTTCGTACTAGGTGTTTCGACCCAAAAAGTGGCCCACGTTAAGAACACTTGGAACTTGGAACACCCGCCTGATCTGCACCACAAACACAAGTTAGAAAGGACCACCGGTGGTTTCCGGTGGAAACCTCTTCGATGCTTAAGTCAGTAAGCGTTTGAGGTGTTTTCCAGAAAATAAGAAGGAATGCTCAAAGAATGACATACCTCTCTCAGCCTTGTGGTTGAGATACTTATAGTTTCTCCTAGTGGGGACCCCAGCCGGGATCTCAGGAGCACGTGCCGCGAATCACGGGCCGTTACGCAACCAATTCTGACAAGTGGTCCCACTTGTCTCTTTATTGGGAGTCCGGAAAACAAGTCTTCCCCATTCCTGGTCTTCCTTTTTTCTTTCCTCTGTATCACCTCAGTATCAATACTGGGCTTGACTCTAGTCAAGTATTTTCTGGTAGAGCGCTTTTATCAGCTCAGGAGAAAAGAAGAGTTGTACCCATCTTTTCCTGATGTCCTATTCTCCCAAGAGGTCTAGCCAGACCCTCGCTTAGGCCAAGCCGTTCTTGTTGTATTCCTTTAATTCACATTACTCCAGATCTCCAAATCAGATCTACCCCAAATCAGGTCTGATCAATCTATTGTCCCATCAACTCCTCCCCCCTACGGGTATTGGGGTAGAACTATTATACCCCCGGGGTGTTTGTCATAAATGAGGACCCACACGTTTATTACTCCTCGTGCTTCGCACGGATCCCCAGAAATCCGCTTGAAGCCTAATTATAGGCGCTAGTGGTGTCGGTTCATTTCCCAAAGCCATTACCATATTTTCACCGCCTAGGGTACTGTTCCTCTGCCAACATTAAATGCGAGGATCCCTTCAAATCCCGCCTTTATCAATTTCCGTTTTTCGAATTTTATCTTATTTCCTTTTATTCCCGCTGAACTCTCACTTTGCATTTTTCAGTTCTCCAAATCTCTCAAGCATCCTTTCTCTCTCTCTTGGAATTTCTGGCGATCCTCTCCGATTCAAATTTCTCAGTTTGATTTTTCCGGCAATCTTTTACAAACCAGGTACCTCTCTTAGCCCCTGATCTCCTTTTAATTTCCTAAAAATGGCGTCGTCTTCTAACACTCCCCCTAATAATGCTTCTTCGCCGCCTGCTACTCCGACGGCGGTGATACTACCTTCCCCTTCACTATCAGACCCTCCTATAACGACGAGAGTCTCTTCTCCTTCCCCATCTGGCACCCCCACGGTGGACTCTGATTCTTTATCCCTCTCTTCTTCGGCAGACGCGGCGGTGGATGACCTCTCCTCTTCCTCTGGCGGCCTGGAATATCCTCCGGCCGCCACCGATCACCCCAAAATTACCTCCATCTTGAGTAAAAGGACGGTGGAGGAAATTCGCCATAAACACAAAATCTCCAATCCTTATGACGTCTATTACCCTCCGGCAGGTATATTAGCCTGTCAATCGCCGGCTGGATGGTTAACCTTTTACCAAGACCAGTTTCAGGGAGGCCTACGCCTTCCCGTACACCCGTTAATGCTAGAAATAGCCAAAATATACCAGATACCCATTTTTCAATTTACCCTTAACTCCTTTCGTATCATGGTCTGTTATAGTCTAGCCATGCGTCATGCTGGTCTGGACCCTTCTGCTCATACCTTCTTCCAGCTCTTCCAAGAGAAAAGCTCTTTTCCAGGTTGTTTTTACTTGACAGCCCGACCCGGAGTTCACTTTTTATTTAAACTTCCTACCTCCAACAAGGATTGGAGGAAGAAATTCTTCTTTGTTTATTGTAGCAAGGACTGGGGTTTTAATCCTAAGCCCATTGAAGGATTACCTACATATCCCCCCTGTCCTCTACCAACAGGTCTTCCCGTATAAAGAAAATTATTTCTACCTTAAATGAGAATCCTCTCCATGTGACTGACCTTCTCCTTCCCTCTGTCTTGGATTTTTTTAACAATGGGTCAGAAACAGCCCCTTTAACCAAAGATATCGGTATAGTTTCTCTCCTTCTGGGTTTGTTTTGCTTGTTTATTTTACCCTTAACTCTCTTTTCTTATGCTTCAAGACAAGATGATGCGCGAAATGATCGAGGCAGCCAAGAGGAGAGCCAGCGGAACCTCCAGGGCTGTCGAACATGGGGTGGGACCTTCTAAACCCGCTCAAGATTCCCTTCTAGAAGTCAGCTCTAATCTTGCTCAACTGCCTCCTCGACCTGCTCTTTCCAGACCCTCTTTCTCTGACTCAGAGGAAGATACACTTCCTCTTTCCAAGAGGCCGCGCACAGCCTCCAGCGATCGTGCTCTAGTCCCCTCAGCTCACAATGCCCCTCCTGCCATTACTCGCAGCAGACCAGCCCCGATTATTTCAATCGCCAACTGCCTAGGGGAGACTGCCGTACAATACGTGCTCCGTCAAATGCTACCAGCAGACCAACCAGACTTGGAAAAAATGACGGATCGTCAGCTACTGGAGTCCTGGTGTCAGGACGAAGCCCGGGTAAATTTCTTGTTCCTCATAGCCATGGCATACCATTTGCTCATGTGCTAACTTTGATTGATTTTTACTGATTAGGCTTCCTCCAAGAAGGCCCTTCTGGCCTCCCGCATCACCAGATCGTTAATCCAATTTGATGTGGTCAAGGAGAACAAGGAGCTCATTGTGAAAATGGAGCGCATCAGGACTCTTGCTAAGGAGAGAGGAGTGCAGCTAAAAAGGCAAGGGGAAGAGCTGGGAGAGCTGAGGGAGAAACTCAAGAAAACAAAGGCTGAAACTGCAGAGATGCGCAAGGCACAGGCGAAGATGATCGAGACCGCTCGTGCTGAGGCAAGGGACGAAGCCCTGGCTGAGGCTCGCAGTTTGGCAGATGAGACCTTGATCAAAGCCAAGGCGGAGTGGAGGATGGAATTTCTAGGCTTCCAAGAGGGCCTCAAGTTAATTCAGTTGGCTAGAGAGTAGTCCAAGAGAGCTTTCCTAGGGTCCAAAGAGCTCTACTCCTTACTTCTCCCCGAGGCCATGAACTATTATTATTTTGCCCTAGACGAGCAAGCTAAGTGGAGCGCAACCAATGTGGCTGATCCCAGCGCTATCTTTAATCGGGATCTTCCTCTGAAAAATCCTCCTGAGCCTGCCTCTTTTGTTTATGCCCGGGAGCAGGACCGTTTACACCTTGCTGAGGCTACGGAGTTCGCAGAGCACATCCTTTCTCTCTTTCGCTCTCTTCTGCCTGCTGTGTCTCATCCAGACCAGGATCTCACCTTAGCTATCCTTGACTCTTCTCCATCCCCAACCTTCGCTGGTCTAGGTGAGCTGCCAGGAGGAATGTCCCACGGTGCCCTGGTTGAAGATGCTGTGGAACAGCTAGCCACAGAGCTGGATGCAGAGCCTTATCTTTCTATGACTTTATTGTATTGTAGACAGACCTGATGTATTACCTGTGTGGCTTGTTTGATTTATATTTGAAGTTTGTATTTCCTGCCTTTGGATAAATAATAAACTTCTTGTATTTTGTCTCGTTGTGGCTTTCGAGTTCTCTAGGGCTTCCTTATTTTCCGGAAACCCTAGTACCCTTACAATTCTCTTTCCACGCGCCTTTACTTCCTTAAATACGTGCATGTATTCATTATTTCTCTTTGCAATTTTCTCTATAATTTTCTGTCATGGCATCCTCTCCCCTTATTAACGAACTCAATGTAGTGAGGCGCAAGAACATCTCCCTCGTCGTTGACAAGTTCAAGCTCTCCGATCAGATCACTTCCCTCAAGGAGAAGATTGACTACCTCTATCGCCTTTTGGAGAGGAAACGTCAGAAAAAATGTTTTTACAAAATGGAGTGGGCTGAGCTCCGGCAAGTTAACCGCCAACTCCAAGAGGAGAAGGCGGACCTGTCCGTATCGGTAGGTCGCTTGACCTTTGCTGCCGGCAAAGTTCCAACGCTTGTCAATCGTTCCGACAAATATCGCCGCCGCCTGCACGAAACAGAGCGTGAACTCTGGCGAGTTCGTCAAGCTCTGGCTTCTGATCGGAGATCTTCTCATAGCTAAACGCCTTAAATTTATTTTCACCGTTTCCTGCAATCTCATGTAATCAAAATTGTCAACCTTTTCTGAAAGGTGTGAGCAACCGGTGTTTTTATATATGTGCAATAATATATGAATGTCATGAGTTCTTTCTGAATACTGCTCAAATAATCTGTTAATCTGTTAATTCCTGTATTTATTCGTGTTACTAGTTAAACATTTACCTCCTAAAGTTTTATACCTTAACCAGGTCCCGCGCATTCGTATATTTCAGCTGACAAACAGGTCAGGCACATATGCACAACAAAAAACCCTTGTGGGTCCGAAAATCAATGCGTGTATCTTTTAGTTAGCCTGAGTTAATGCTGACTACCTGGTCAGGCGAATCGAGGCGTCCGCCTTTAGCCTGCACTTATAATCAGGTTAGACAAAATTGAGGACATTCGTCCTTAGCCAGTCCTGGTTTATTCTGATAATCAGGTCAGGTAAAATCGAGGACATTCGTCCTTAGCCATTCCTGGCATTAAGCTGACAATCAGGTCAGGTAAAATCGAGGACATCCGTCCTTTTAGCCAATCCTGGCTGAACCGATAATCAGGTCGGGCAGAATTTCAGGACATTCGTCCTTAGCCGATCCTGGCTTAACCAATAATCAGGTCGGGCAAAATTTCAGGACATCCGTCCTTAGCCGATCCTTGCTTAACCGACAATCAGGTCGGGCAAAATTTCAGGATATCCATCCTTAGCCAATCCTGGCTTTAAACTGACAATCAGGTCAGGTAAAATCGAGGACATCCGTCCTTAGCCAATCCTGGCTTTAAACTGACAATCAGGTCAGGTAAAAATTTAAAGCATCTGATTAGCCAGGTCTGGCTGAGCATGTCATCTTTGTCCTTCAGGCCAGGATTTTAGGGTTTCACAAATCGAGGAAATCACCCATCTGCGCTTTTTGCGCGCCAACTTAATGTAACTTCCCGCCCTTTTCTTTCCTATATATATACTGGCACCTATTTCTTCATTTATTGTACCCTTGTAATGGCATCATCCTCGTCTTCCAACCATGTTCCCGCCGAGGAGCATAGCTGACTGCTCCAAGAAAGGGATCAGCTTCGGGCAGAAATCTTCCAGCTGCAGGATTGCGTGGAAAAACTGACTGAGAGAAAACTGAAATATCGTTATGAACGGCATCAACTTCAGCGACGCATTCGTGAACTAGAAGAGGAGAATTCTGACTTGTACGTCAACTGGGACATCGCCGTGGACATACAAGAGCGATTTAGTGCCCGCCTTCTGGAAAATGAGGAAACAATCCAGGAACTTTGTCGACTTCTTGCCTCCGTACCTCCCTTTTAAGGCTTAATTTTTATTCTGCTGTTTTCCTACGTTTGTAATTTGTATCTTGCAATTATCAATGCAATTCTCTTTGAAAACACCGCCTTATATTTCTGTATTCTCTCTTTGTAAGCGTCTTTCCAATTATCAATCTGAAATAAAAGGTAACGCTTTGCTAATAATGACTTCTGGGACCCATTTTAGCGTAATGATTTTACCGGTAGTCTGGTCAGAAAAATTATAGGAATCCATTTTCAAAAAATGTTAACTCAAGCTGACGGGCAGATCTACCGATATCATGGGCATCTGCCCTTGGCCAATTCTGCCTTGATGGTAAACACATTAGTAATCTTACAAAGATAATCCTGCAGTTTTCATTGCATAAATAAACAAACGTTAAAGATTACAATTACGTATAAAACTTTCGCAGATTAACAATGTTCCAGGCACGGGGGATTGCTGTGCCGTCTAGCTCTTCTATCCTGTAAGCGCCTCCTGGTAAGGTCTGAATGACTCAAAGCGGCCCTTGCAAGATGTCTCCAACTTTCCTTTTGTCTTTCCCAGTTCAGCTCTTCTTAAGACCAGATCCCCTACTTGGAAGCGCCTCTCTCGAACTGCTTTATTGTAAGCCGCTCTGATCCAACCTCGCAAGTGTTCCATTCGCACCACCTCTTGGTCTCTCTTCTCCTCAACTAAGTCCAGAGCATCTTGGATTAACGCTTCATTCTGGGCTTGGTTGTAATTCTGCACTCGATGAGTCTCTAGACTAATTTCTGCAGGGACCACAGCATCCATGCCATATACGAGGCTAAAGGGAGTTTCGCCCGTGCTCTCCTTAGGGTTTGCACGATATGCCCAGAGCACGTCATTTAGCTCTTCCACCCATTTCCCTCCAGATCTTTCCAATCGTGACTTAAGCCCTTGGACCAGAATGCGGTTGGTCACCTCGACTTGACCATTCGTCTGCGGATGGTATACAGACGTGAAATGCTGCTGGATTTTCATCTTAACACACCAAGCCTTAATTTTGGCTCCCGTGAACTGAGTACCATTATCCGATATCAAGACTCTTGGCAAACCAAAGCGACATACAACATTTTTCCATATAAATCCCATTACCGCTTCCTCCGTTATTTTTGCCAGAGCTTCCGCCTCAACCCACTTACTGAAATAGTATATGGATACAATTAAAAATCTTTTCTGGGATGGAGCCATCGGAAACGGACCGACCAGGTCAATCCCCCACTTCGCAAAAGGGCAAGGGGAGCTCATTGTTAACAGCTCTTCCGCTGGTTGATGAATCAGGGGTCCATCTTCTGACACTTCTCACATTTTTTCACGAAGACCTCAACTTCTTTCCTCAACGAGGGCCAAAAATAACTAGCTCTCAATACCTTACTCGCCAGAATTCGAGCCCCCATGTGATTCCCACAACAACCTTCATGTATTTCCCTAAGCACCAGAGCTCCGTCTGCTTGGCTTTGGCATCTCAAAAGAGGTTGGCCGATTCCTTGTTTAAACAGCTCTCCTTTGATCAGGCAAAATCTGGAAGCTCTGGTTTGTACTTTTGTCGCCTCTTTTTAATCCTCTGGTAAGACCTCTTGCTCCAAGTACGCCTTTATAGGGGAACGCCAGTCCTCTCGTTTTGTAACCGCGCAAACCTACTCAGCTCCAAACTCCCCCGCTGCCGTTAATATGGTGATCATTCGCTCATGACAATCTGTAGCTGAGCTTGCCACCTTCGCCAAGAAATCAGCTCTTCCATTTTCCTATCTAGGAATCTGGAGGACTATCAGTTCTTTCATTCCTCTGGCCAGCTCTCTGAATTTGGCCAGATACTTCTGCATATTTTCCTCCCGTGTTTCAAACTCTCCAGTAATTTACTTGCAAACAAGCTGTGAGTCCACCTTAGCGCACACCCGCTCTGCGCCTAGGTCTTTCGCCATCTGGATCCCTCTCTAAAGAGCCTCATACTCAGCAGCATTATTAGAGAACGTTGTTTTTAACCGCACGGCAAACTCAGTGGTTATGACTGTTGGGTCTACTAGAACGATTCCAGCCCCGCAACCCTGATTACATACAGAGCCATCCATAAAAATTGTCCATTCCTTCAGCTCATCCAGGGGACCAGTCATTTCTTGTACGAAATCCACTAAGGCCCGAGCCTTAATTGCTATTCTAGCTTCGAACGCGATATCAAATTCACTAAGTTCGATGATCCATTTGACCAGCCTCCCAGATGCCTCTGGTTTGTCCATTATAGTTTTCAATGGAAGGTTGGTTCGCACAATTATAGTGTACGAAAGAAAGTACGGGCGCAATTTACAAGTAGTTCCAACCAGGGCTAACATCGCCCTTTCCACTTCCACATACCTGATCTCTGCTGCATGCAAGACCTTGCTCCAAAAATATACTGGTCTCTGTATTTTACCATCCTCCCTGATCAGGACAGAGCTAACCGCCTACTGTCCCACCGACAGGTATAGGACAAGGGGCTCCCCTTGGACGGGCTTCGTGAGCAAGGTCATGCCCGCCAGATGCTCTTTCAATTGCTTGAAGGCCTCTTCGCATTCATCATTCCATTGGAACTTAGCTTTCTTTCGTAAGGCATGAGAAAATGGCAAGCTCTTTTCCGCAGACCTTGATACAAATCTACTCAAGGCATTGATCCGTCCAGCCAAGCATTGCATCTCCTTCACATTTTTAGGGGCGTGCATTTCCATGATGGCCCTCACCTTTTCGGGATTAGCTTCAATACCATTTTCCGTGACCATATATCCTAAAAATTTTCCAGCTCTGACCCCGAATGCACACTTTTTAGGGTTAAGCTTCATCTTGTACTTTCGCAGGGTACCGAAGGTTTCCCTCAAATCGTCCACATGCGATACTGCCTTCGTGCTCTTGACCAGCATATCATCGACATAGACCTCCATGTTTCGGCCGAGCTGGCTCTTGAACATTTTGTCCACCAATCGCTGGTACGTGGCACCTGCATTTTTAAGGCCAAAGGGCATAACCACATAGCAGTACGTCCCCTTCGGGTTATAAAGCTGACGCGCTTCCAGTCCTCTATAGCTAGTCTAATCTGGTGGTATCCCTTTGAGGCGTCCATCATGCTCAGGAGCTCGCAGCCAGAGGTGGACTCGACGAGCTGATCAATCCTTGGCAGGGGGTAATGGTCCTTCGGACAGGCGCGGTTTAAATCTCGGAAATCAATGCACATCCGCCAATCATCTGTCTTTGGGACCAACACCGCGTTAGAAAGCCATTCCGGAAATTGTATTTCCTGAATATGTCCCGCCTTCAAGAGCTTTTCGACCTCTGCCTCTATGATAGCTTCTTTCTCTGGGCTAAAATTGCGCTTCTTTTGCTTGACCGGCTTCACGTCTGGACGGATATTGAGGCGATGTTCAGTGACCTCTGGGTCGATCCCCACCAAGTATTGGGGAGACCAAGCGAAGACATCCGCACTTTCTCTTAGCAGCGTCACCAGGTCTGTCAAGACTTCTGGGCTAAGCGTTGCCCCCACCCGGAGAGTTCGACTCTCATCGCCTGGAACGACTTCCACCAGCACCAACCCCTCCTCTCTTCTTACCAGCTCTTGCCGTGGCAGTTCTACTCGAGCCCTTTTACTTATCCTCTCTTCCTCACCATTCTGCCAAATGCATTCCACATACGTCTGGCGCGATGCATACTGATCTCCTCTCACCTCACCAGTTCCTTCCTCAGTAGGGARTTTCATTTTCATATGAAAGACCGAGATTACAGCTTGGAACTGACTTAATGAGGGTCGGCCAAGCATGACATTGTAGGAGGACGGTGCGTCTACCACCAGGAAACGCACCATCTTAGTTATGCGGTAGGGCTCTTCTCCTAAAGTCACAAGGAGCCTAACCGCTCCTACTGGCTTCAGGGCGTCTCCTGCAAATCCTACCAAGGTAGTAGTCACCTCTTCGAGCTCGACATCCAATTTCAATTTTTTAAAGCAATCAAAGAACAGGATGTCCGCAGAGCTCCCTGTGTCCACAAAAATTCTCCGTACGTTGTAGTTGGCGATAGTGGCCGTTATGACTAGAGCATCCATGTGTGGGGCCAGGATACCATCGCAATCCTCTGAACCAAAGCAGATGTTTGGTGCAGATGCCAATTGCCCGACTTCTTGAGATGTCCTGACCAGGTCCTTGGCAGCCCTGACGTAGTTATGCTGGGTTCTCTTAGAGTGCTCATCCAGTTCTCCTCCTGTGATCATTTTAATTTCTCCGTGAATGAACTGGGCTTGATCAGATCTTCTTCCTCCTGTTCGCACCTTATCCTGAGTACCCACTCGGTCATCCTTGCCTTGCCAGGAACGATGATAACTTTTGTTGCCAGATCTGATTTCATCTCTTTTCATGCCGACATACTCTTTCAAGTGTCCGGCCTAGACTAGCCTCTCCAACTCGTCTTTTAGATGGGTACACTGGTCAGTGTCATGTCCATACTCGTTGTGGAAGTGACAAAAACGATCTGATCTTTCTTTCCTGGGCCTCTGCGAGAAGGTCTTTGGCCACTTCAGGTCTGTATGCTTCTCAATTGCCTGTAAGATTTCACCATGTGGGGTTACCAGAGGAGTGTATTTATCAAAGCGAGGCCTCCCTCCAGACAGGTCTGGCCTAAGCTTTTTCACAGCTCCTCTTTCCTCGCGATCATGCATGCCTTTCTCTCTTCCTTTCTCCCTCATCCTTGATCTTCAAAGCTTCTTCCAGATGGATATACTTTTCCGCTCTCTCCAAGAGCTCCCCAAATTTCAGAGCTGGTTTCACCACCAGCGACTGAAAGAATTCCCCTCTTCTCAAACCTTTCGCCAGAGCGTTCACCAACAGCTCTTCAGACGCAGAAGGCACCTCTAACTTAGCGGTTGTAAACCTGTTGATGTAAGCGCGAAGGCTCTCATTCTCTTTCTGCTTCAAACTGAAAAGTTTGAGCGGCATTTTCTGATACTTTCTACAGCTCGTGATATGGTGTAAAAAGGCTGAGCTGAACTCATTAAAATTGCTGATAGACCTCGGCGGCATCTGACTAAACCAGAGCTGGGTTGATTTAGTAAAAGTCATCGGGAAGACCCGACACATGACGGCGTCTGAAAATTTATGCAGGGTTGCCGCGATCTCGAAGCGACTGAGATGGTCCCATGAGACCGTGGTTCTATTGTACTCGAAGCCTAGGGAGCGATATGAAGCCGGCACATCATCTCGCATAACTTCCTCAGTAAACGGCGTACCCCTTCTCGCCGGAATCACACCGCCAGTCGCCATTTTCCTCTTAAACTCCCTCACCTCTTTTTGCAGGCTCTGCATCTGTTCAGCCAGACCTGGATTAGTCTGGCTTGAAGTCTCGCTGTCGGAGGTGGAGAAGTTCTCTTCCCCATCTTGTAAAGGAGCCCGATCCGCATGCTGTCCTCGCAATGGATCCGTTCCCACCACTGGGATAGTTCATACTGGTGGCGTGTTGGATGGCGGCGTCGCCATCTCTGCAAACTTATTTTCCACCGCCGTCTCCACGGCTTTGCCGATTAGCTCCGAGAGCTGCAAAAGGAAGGATTCGTTAAATGAACCACCCGTAGTTGGCACATATCTACTGAGTGGGGGCGGTGTAGCGCCAGGCACTGCCCCTGCCGACGGCGCTGTCTCTCCTGGCACCATCGCCGACGTATCTATCGACCTGGGCATCCCCCACGGCGCAGCGGAACTAGGGGTTCCGCCAAGCTCACCCACCATGTTCCGTCGTAAACCGTCTGAAGCCATGAAAAAAGAAAACCTCACGTCTTAACTTGATCGCCTTTCCCACAGACGGCGCCAATTGTTTAGACCCAAAAAGTGGCCCACGTTAAGAACACTTGGAACTTGGAACACCCGCCTGATCTGCACCACAAACACAAGTTAGAGAGGACCACCGGTGGTTTTCCAGTGGAAACCTCTCCGATGCTTAATTCAGTAAGCATTTGAGGTGTTTTCCAGAAAATAAGAAGGAATGCTCAAAGAATGACATACCTTTCTCAGCCTTGTGGTTGAGATACTTATAAGTTCTCCTAGTGGGGACCCCAGCCGGGATCTCAGGAGCACGTGCCGCGAATCACTGGCCGTTACGCAACCAATTCTGATAAGTGGTCCCACTTGTCTCTTTATTGGGAGTCCGGAAAACAGGTCTTCCCCATTCCAGGTCTTCCTTTTCTTTCCTCTGTATTACCTCAGTATCAATACTGAGCTTGACTCTAGTCAAGTATTTTCTGGTAGAGCGCTTTTATCAGCTCAGGAGAAAAGAAGAGTTGTACCCATCTTTTCCTGATGTCCTATTTTTCCAAGAGGTCTAGCCAGACCCTCGCTCAGGCCAAGCTGGTCTTGTTGTATTCTTTTAATTCACATTACTCCAGATCTCTAAATCAGATTTACCCCAAATCAGGTCTGATCAATCTATTGTCCCATCACTAGGTATTTACTTCCCATTCTAGAATATGGGAGAAATGATAAAATAATAGTTGCACATATATACTGGTTATGTATTAAACACAAACGGTAATGTTTTGTAAAAATAAAGTGTCCTATCATATTTAAAAAAGGTTAAATACGAGTATGAAGGTAGTTTCAAAACAAGTCAAGCAAATCATGAATATATATGATAGAACCAATGTAGTAGCTCAGTAACATTTTCTTTTATTATCATTGTTAACCCGACCACATCTATTATGAATTGATTCAAGTATTTAATCAATCAATATTCCAGTTATCACTCGGACTCGGACTCAACTCTACACAGCAGTATACAGACTTTGTCGAATGCGAGGTACATTCTGTAGTACAAATCACACTTTTTTTTATATATTTGGATTAAAATGGTCCTAATTTAATTATTTTTAAGTTACTGATTATTATTCATGATAACCAAATTGCAGTTGCGGTTAGCGCCAACGCCGGACATTGAATTGTAGTGTCATCTTATGCATGTATATTTGACGTCTTCAAAAATGAAGCAAAGGAGGATGCCTTTGGATTATCTGAACATTGCAAAACTATACCTGTACTAGACGGCTCTCGAGCTTATGAGGATTGCTATTCACTAGATATGAAATTTGACCTTAAGGATGTCGAAAGCCGTTTGCACATAAGAGGTTACGTAAAATTGGGATCAGTGATATCTTGAAGAAGGCTCACCATGGCTCGACAAACAGCTGTGTTCAATTGTTTGAGGCCAGAATGGTTGTTTTGCGGCTATCCATTACACCAKCTTTTCAGAAGAAGCCGTACAAGCCAATGTAGAGGTTTTATCCATACCCAAGAATGGACACGGACATCACGAAACTCATAAAATTCACAACATTTGCAGATCTTCGTTGTGGTAACATTAGATATTTGTTTTGTTTATGATCGAATCTAAGAGAACAACTGAGGATTTGGATACTTTTGGTTTGATATTTCTTATTGAAATATTGTTGTTTCTCTCTGCAACAATTAATGTTATATTGTACAAAATCATATTATTGGCAATTTTGGTGCACCTGCTTTCAATTCTTTTTTTTTTTTTTAATTTTTGTACTACTTTCTAGAAGGTACTTTTTAAGAACCGTTGTAATATATCCGTTCTGAAAACAGACTTTTTAGAAGGTATTTTCATAAACCGCCGTAAATAGGTATTGTTCTACGGCGGCTTTAGAAACCGCCGTTAATTTGATATTTTTGACGTCGGTTCTACAAAAACCGCCGTTGAAACTGTATATACTACGACAGTTTTTAAACCGCCGTTATAATAGCCTTAAAACCGCCGTATATCCTCACTTTTTAAGGCAGTTTTGAAAAACGCCGTAAATATTTACAGCGGTAGATACAAAGGCGGTTTTAAAACCGCCGTTAAATAAAAAAAAACCGCCTTAAACTCCTGTTTCTGTAGTAGTGTAGGTATTTCTTTCGGGGCGCAGGATCCTATTTTTGATAGGAAACTTGTTCTCCAAGCCATCTAAACCTATAAATACCCCCCTCATCCTTCATAATTCGAATTACACATTAATCCTAGGGTTTTAAGGCATTAAGAGGAGTCCAAAACATCCAACTATCAAGAGTTTGAAGATTGAAGATCCAAGATTCAAGATCTACACATATTTTTTCCTTCTTATCCAAGACTTATGTTTGTTTTTCTTAGGGATGTGGAAACCCTCGTGAGATTATATTTTAATTAATTTATGCAATATTTATTGTGTTCTTCATATGAGATTGCTTGTGTTATTCTGTTTACTTTTTATGATTGCTTAATTCTTGATTTAGACTGATCACCTAGATTGGGGATTGGTTATCAATTGCTAGAAATAGGATTGCTTCCCGTGTAATTGTCGTAATTTCTATTTTGCTTGTAGCAACTAATGGTCGCGTATCATTAGGGGTAACACAACATAGGTTGAATAAACCGAGTTTATGTGTTTATTGCTTAGATTAACCTATTGCCTAATTCTTAATGATGTTACTGGGCTGAATCTAGAGAGATTATTCTAGGTTATTCAGTAATTAGATTTAACTGAAGAACTTATTTTGATTAAATATTCGGTAAGGACGAATTCAAGTAGCAGGGCTTATTGTTACTTAGGGTTTTTAGTTTTATATGAAGAATAAATTATGATATTGCGATCGGTTAGATGAATTGAACGAGGGTGGAAACTGAACTAGAACTGGAGTTTTATTATTATTGAATTTTATTTTAATTTCTAAAGTGTTCCGTTTGCTTACTTTTAATTGTTTTCTTAAGTTATTTGTTATTTAATTTTCTTAGATTAATTCACAATCTTCTCCCCTGTTTCTTGTTTCAAATAAAATACACATAATCACAATATAAACCACACTCTCTGTGGGATCGACCCTTACTTACCGCTGCTACTAGTTAGTAGAGGGAAGCTGATGAGAAATTATAAATATTAAATCTTACCGTGTTACGACAAGCGGCCACTTTCTGTCCTTTCAGCTTTCCGCCGCCCAATACAGAAAAATACCCTTTCCCCTTCCTTCGTCCTCATTCACGCGAAATAAGAGCAAAAATACTCTATCTTCATATGCAGAAACTTCATGCGAAAATATGAAAAAATCACGACATAATCAATCTGCACCAAATCCACGAATCAAGATGATGAGTAAGTCCCCCTAATACCTTTTCTTAGCAATAATTACTCTAATTTTGTTGTAATTGGTGTATTACTGAGTGTGAATTGTCTGTTTTTTTCCTCCCCATTAATTGGTTGACGATGAACCCAGCTCCATTTACATATGATTCTCAAAACCCTAACACCCCAAACCCAGATACTCCTCCGATACTGCTTCTGTAGAAATCCCCCTTAAGGGCCGTAGCAGGAAAAAAAAAACCTGCACCCCGACCTGGTTTGATTGATGAACCAGAAGGGGATATTACTTGGCCTAAACATGAAACTCAGGCTAGAGCTTTAACCGAAACTAGGATTCTGGCTGACAAATTCCCGGAGACATTCCCTTAATACAACCCGAAACTAAAAACACCCCTGAAGGCATCCCCAAAGTAGAACCTAAAATGCCTTCAACCTCTCAGCCCGACTATTTCCTTACTAACCTAGTAACTGTGATACCTCCATCAGCTCATGTCGACCTACCTCCTCTTCCTCAAGCTACTAGGGAAATCATGCAGAACCCTTGGGTGCTTCCTGATTGGAGCAAGCTCGAAGAATTTGAAAAAGCACTCAACCTCCATGAAACTGCCAAACTAGTCTAACCCAATATTCTTCAAATTAACCCACAACATCCTCCTCCAAATCACATCACGCTTTTCGACGAGCTCCTAAAAGCATGACTCAGATTTTCCCCTCACTAGTTTTGTTGTCACAACAAATAAGTATAGCGTCTCCCTACTCCAAATGACCCCTAATTTGATTAGAATTCTAGTTGGGTACGTGATTTTGTGTACCTAGTATAATATACTGCCTGACCCAGGATTCTTCATTTTTGCTTCCAAGTAAAATACCAAAAAAGTTTTCTACCTTTCCTCACGTCAGAAAACGGGCTTCTTGGTGAACCCATCATCAAAAGTGCCCGAATGGAAAAATAATCTCTTCTTTATCTACAACACTGAAACCTGGACATTTTCTACCAAACTGCAAAATTCAACTCCTAAACAAGACACACCCCCTTCTCCCCAAAAACAACCTGCCCTTTACCAAAAATATTCTGATTTGCTCTTTGAATGGAGCAAGCGCCCCTTCGATGTGGTGAGACTCAAGAAGTGGGAGAGAGTCTTATCATTTGTAGGTCTTGACTCGCGACCTACGGATTAGGATCTGACCAGATCTGAATTCGGTAGGTTTTTGAGTTATCACAAATTCCTTTGACTTCATCTTCCTAAGAGAACAGACTAACTCACTCCGTCTTCTCTGCATATGATATCATTGATAGCTGTCTATCATCGAGCTCGGAAGAAGGAGTTATCATTCAACCTGATCCAAGCTCGACGATGACGTCGACCGTGCGACCTCCGATTTTTGACGTGGATGAGGAGCTAGACCATGCTATGGCTACGAAAGTTGGCCAAGAGGTTCCTAGCGACCCTGAAGACCGAACGCCTCTCCGAAATGTTGTGAGCAAAAGAAAAGGAAAGAGAGCAGCCAGAGAGCGAACTCCTCCACAAAAAATGCCCCCGATCCTTAAACGTCGACGTCTTCAAAAGGCATCTGCGTCGAGTCCCCCGTTGGCAAAAAATGTGATAGTATCGCCCTGATCAAGTCTCTTCTTCAAAAATGGATGATAAACCAGGTAATTCAATTCTCCAGAATAACTTATTTAAGTATAATTGACATAACATATCAAATTCACCCCGTCTGCTCCTCGAGACACAGTTGGAACCTCTGGTAAAAGCACTATCCAACCACCTGATAGCGACAAACTCTGAAAGTGAGCTACAAAAACCTACGACGAGCTAGCAGCGCAAGAAAAAAAATAAATGCAATAGCTATCCTTAACTCAAGGAGAGCTAGACGAAGCTCGCCGCCAACTTGCCACTCGAGAGGAGCTGGATATCTCCAAAAGTCAAGTGGAGACTTTGTAGGATCGGATAAAGAAGTTGGAGGGGCTTCTGCAAGAAAAGGAGAGTCAAGTACATGAGGTAGCTGGTATAGCTTGGCGACAAGGGTTCGTTGAAGGTAGATAAGAAGGGTTGCACGAAGGTCGCCACACATTCTTGAAGAGCGACGTGGGCAAGAAATTCATGGATGCGTATAGAATTGAGCTGCTGAACGTGTATAAAAACACAACCTTTTTTCTAGGAAAGATGGGAAGAGGAGGCCGAGAATGGTTCAGATTTGCTGCAGAGCAGATCAAGGCCCAACTTATGGCAGCTAATATCCAATTCGAGATGGACCTAAAGACCATAAATGACAAGCTTACTCCCTTCTCTTTTTGGAAAGGCGATAAGAGCCATCCCGTAATGGCTAAATGGTGGATCCCTTGCAAGTGTGATGCAATTCTAAAGGCTGGGCTAGTTGCCGAACTAAAAACCCGAGCAGATGAGTTGCTGACTGAGTGGAATCTTTCTTAATCCATTTATCTCGCTGTAACATGAATATTTGTCCCTTTTGATTTTGAATAATCATTTATGAATTATTACGCCTTATTATTTTCTTGTTTGCAAATTTTGTTATGCACGCCCTTTCTCATGATAATACAACCTGCCATAAGATGGTTATTGAAAAACATCCCCCAAAATCATTTCCAAGAACTATACTTGACCATGAATAATATAAGTTGAAGAATAGTTAAGTCGCTGAGAGCAAACCAGAACCAATCAAGACTCCACCTAATCCTCCAAGTTAGTATAACAACTTGAACTTCCTCATAGCATCTTAAAAACCCATTTATCCAATAGAGAATTAATTGTAAAGAAAGTTATATCCATCAAATACGCCTCACTTTGAAACTTCCAAAAATATGTAGATCAAACTTACCCATGGATATATGAAAACATGAAGACCAAACATGCTTCCACATAAGACCATATATAGCACACAAAATCAAACACAACACCTAAAACCAAGTAAAACACATAAGACCAACACATAAATCAATCACAAGAAATGGGAGGAAACATATTAGCCAGACATGCCTCTGCCCAAAACATCCCCAAAATATGTAAAACAAACATATTTTAGAGTTTACAAGAACATGTAGATCAAACATGTTCTCACATAAAACCAACCGTTATCCTATCCTTAAATCCCATCACCGACCTGATAAGAGCATCGAGATTTATCTATAAAACCATAAAGAGTCATAAAATGTCATAAGAAACCCTTTATTCATTATTGATAGATACCTTCCCATAGTGGGTAAAAAGTGCGAAAAGAGTACGAATCCATCGCTGACCTAAAGGAGCATCGACCCATGATAAAAATAAGTAGAGATGGAAGTATAAAAAGTTACGATCCCATCATCCGGAGAGTTAGGCATAATACTTCCTCAAGTGATAGATATTCCATATTTTTAGAAAAGCTTTCCCTTGTGTGTCTTTGAGCACACATGTTTTGTTTTTATATATTTTGTTCACTGGATTCCTGCCTTAGTGGTGCACTCCATCGTGTCTTCCCCTGGTGAGATTTCCATCCATTCCTCGTGAAGGGGCATAAGATTCTCCTCCTCCTCCTTCATCTTCTTACCTCTAGGTATTCTTCCTTGTGTATCTCCCATTCTCCCGCATTTGTTCTTACTCATGTCTTTCCTGACCCTCATTTGATGGCACGCTCTAGCAACCTGCTGTTCTGATATAACCTCTGCTACCTTATCTCCTGCCGGATATTTGATACACATGTGGTGGGTAGAGGTGACTGCCTGGAATGTGTTGAGAGCATGTCGCCCTAATATCTCATTGTACTACGAGTTACATTTGATGATCAGGAAATTCAGGTCTTTCATTACCTTCCATTCATCTTTTCCCAGAACCACAGGGAGCGTCAGCTCGCCTTTGGTGATAACCTGTACACCATTGAAAGCATAAATAGGGGTATTTACCGATCGTACCTTTACTTTTATGTTCATCTTCTCCAGGCAATGTAAGTATATGATGTTGACTGAACTCCCATTATCCAAAAACACTCTTCCGACCTCATACCATTTTATCTCTGTTTCAGTCACATGCGCGTTGTTATGTTCCATTTGTAGACCGTGCCGTTTGTCAAGACCAAATGAGATTACTGGTCCCGAGTTCGGAGGTTGCCTATTAATGACAGTGACTTCACACGACCCAGGGCGAGCTGCCTTAGTGTGCCTCTTTCGCGCATTGTTTGTACCTCCATCCGTAGGCCCTCCTGAAATCATGTTGATCCGTCCTTTGTTATTCCCCTTTTGACCACCTTGCTGTGGTGGTCTCGCGGCCTAGTTCAGAGGTGGAACCCCCTAAGGTGGTGGGGGTAGTGGTTGTACTGGTTCCTTCAGTTCTCTATATTTGTATATGACCTCCTTCAGGTGTCCAGCTTTTATGAGCCTTTCAATTTCCTCCCACAAATGTCTGCAATGTTCGGTAGAATGTCCATAGTTATTGTGGAACTTGCAAAAGAACACAGATTTTGGGTTAGTGGGAGGTCGCGTATAGCTTTATGACCATCTGACACTATCGGGTATCTGCTGCTCCATAATTGTGAACGCTCTTGCTTGCGGATGCGCCAAGAGTGTAAAGTTTTCTTCTCTCCATTCCCTTGTATCTGCTCTAGCTGCTGTTCTTTCTCCTACTCCATTGGTCAGGGCCTCATTGGTCAAGAGCCCACGAACAGTACGTATTGGTTCCCTTCTTGGTTCTGACCTTTTTGAGATAATTCTTTCTGACTCCGCGCCTTCCATCCCAAAACGTAATCTGAATTCATCATCAGTTTCCTCCACTTATACATATTTATCGCACCCATCCAAGACTCTTTGTACGTTTGTGTAGATCGCTTTGCTAAAGACTTCTGTAAATCTTCCCTTTTTGTTCCTTGCCGAAGAGCTCCAGCTTTCATTTCATCGGTAGTTGTTGGCACTCCTAGAGTAGCCCTCATGAATCTAATGATATAATCTTTTCGTTTTTCTCCCGGCCATTGGACCATCATGAAGAGAGATTGCGTGGTTTTCGTGTGCAGCTTAGCACTAGCGAATTGTTTTAAGAAAGCTGCCTTTAGTACTTGAAAACTAGTGATCTTTCCTGATGGCAACTAGTGAAACCAATCCTGCGCTATACCTCGTAGTGTATATAGGAATGCCCTGCATGCCACCACATTCGTGTACTGTCATAGCACCGCTTCATTTTCAAAACCCTTTACATGTCGTGTAGGGTCAGACAACCCGTCACACTGAAACTCCAGTGCTTTATATCCGTGAGGTAATTCTGCTCCCAATATTTTTTCTGAAAAGGGTGTTCCATTGATTCCTCAGGTCCTTTTCCGGTGATCTGCCTTTATAAAGATAATAATGCACTCTGAAAGTCTCTAAAGGCTCGGGTGCTTAGTTTGTCTTCGTCGTCCTCATCATAACACCGACCTCGGAGTTTATAAGATTTCTTCCACGTCTTATAATACATGAATGGTTCCTCGCTATAATTATCTCCATCCTCGTATTCTTGGACTCAACGCTTATAAGACTTACATTGTGACCCGTTATCCCTGACTCGCCCATCATGGTCATCGTGTTCATTTATAGCCCGGTGGGTCCGTCATTGATAAAATTGACCATGCGACCTTCCTTCCATGCGGAATCGATCTTCAACATAATCATCATCAAAAGATGATATAAGGTACCTCGAGTATCCTCGTCTACTTGAGATTTTTAGTAGCTCACAACTTGGCTCCCAAGGTGAAGATTCTCTGATCCTTTTATGATCAGCAGCTAATAGCTCTAGTGTATATTCTTCATCTATCCGATCAGCCTTTTCTTTCCCTTATTACTTTTACCCGTCTTTACTATCATAAACTTATCCAGTTCTCCTTGCATGTTCAGAGATATCAGTCCCATCAGGCCCTCCAGGAATCCATTTTCAACATAATAGGGTTTGTCCTTAGGTAACTTCATCCATTCCTTCGTCTCTATGTGAACCGCAATTTGTCTGGTAATCTCCGGGGTCTCTTTCGGATGTTCCTCTTCTATTTTTTTTTTATTTTGTGTTTTGTCTCACTGGAGAAGGCGCTGGTGTGGTAATGGTAGTTTGACCCATTGTTCCTCTAAGGGTAGGTGTTGGTCCTTCCTATGTTTATTTTTCTTTGTTTGCCCCTCCTTGTTTCCTTCCTTTGGCTTGCTTGTTCCCGAATCGAAATTCAGGTTCCGAGGTGTCATGACCCTTCCTTTCATGTTGCATTTATGAAAAATCTCATGTCTTTTGCCCAAGGACTCGTTGTCCCTCTTTCCCACAGATGGCGCCACTTGATGCGACCAAAAAGATTGGTGCTTCAAGAAAATAGGGTACTGACCTCAAATTTGTAGTCAGCAACCTAGATAGCTTTTGAACATGTGATCAGTGACCTGATAGATCTCCAGAGAGATCCTGGCGACCTGATCAGTCCTTCCTGCAAGACAAAACCTAAGCCAAGGCGGTGGACAGCCCCAGCGTAGGCCCTCCGATGCTTAAGTTAGAGAGCGTTAGAGAGATGTGAGAGCTCAAGAAAGAGATGAGATCTCAAAACGTAGGATGTAGAATCAACTTAGAGTAAGAAGTGAGGCCCGAGTCCTCCTTATATTGATAAGAGAAGTATTCCCAATCTTGGGTTCCCTCTCCTATTGAAATTATAATACCAAAAGTAGCGATCGACTTAGAATTAGGATTTCTCATATATGTTAAGTTCCCATAAATAATAGAGCTCTCGTAGAATTACCATATTAGCCGTGGGCCAATAACCTTGTTCATAATTGTAATCCACCGGGACCCCATAGAATAGCCCCTATTAGCCCATCAGGGCCCAAAAGAACAATGAGGCCCAGCCCCGACGCCGAGCTACTACTCAGCGCCGAGCTAGTATAATAGTCACTGGACATAAGAGCTCGCTACCTTGCATAAGAGCTCGCATCTCCTATACATCAGGTTGCTGCCCCCCAAATAGCTCTCCCACCTCCTAGAAGGATTGATCCTCCTACAAATTGAGGTTGCGTATCAAGAATAACAGCATGTTGATGACGTGAATATTTGATGTCGTATCACCCATCGTTGTCTTCTCCGCCGTATCCGAATCGCCCAAAAAATCTAGAATTTCATAAATCAAATTTTGCAGAACCTAGCACTCTTGAGCCCGCTCTCCACTCATGAAGATATTATAACAAATTAAATAAAATTTTCAAAATGTATTCATATAAAATAACACAAAACCTAATATCCACTACAAATTCACAGTACCGATATCCTTTAATTATGTACTTTACAAGAAAAATCGGCAAATGATGATGGTCAAATAGTCATTAGCATATGCCTATGGCTTGATGACGAGACACCGGTAGGTGGAGGCCGTCGGCAAAAAATTCATCAGCGTCCCATTGACGCCCGTCGGCATTGTCTAAGTGCCATTATTTGGCAATGGGGAAGACGACGGGTAGCTGACGGCCTCTATCTGTTAGCTATATATATATATATATATATATATATATATATATATATATATATATATA
>BMAC01000194.1:1229647-1240809 GCA_014905375.1 Phtheirospermum japonicum
ACCATGTCCTTATATGTGAACCTAGGTTTGTAAAAGCATTAGGTTTTGTTATAATAAAAGCGCACTGCTGGTGTATATAACTAAAATATCAATAAAGCACTATGATTGTATAATAAAAACACTGCTTGGTATATAATAAAAGCACTAGTTCGCAGGTTCGCCATATAATGACATGGTTCCCATTTGAACCCACCCATATCTATCTATCTATCTATCTATCTATCTATCTATCTATCTATCTATCTATATAGAGGCTAATCTCCACCTCCAGGACTTCGACCGGAGATAACCTCGAGACCCTCAGCGCTCTTGCGAAGAACCGAGCCGGGGGTCTCAAAGGAGCCGTACTTTCCCACATCTCGTTTTGCCCAGAGGGCTTAACTAGATTTTTCGTAGGGACAGAATTAGTCCAACCTTCTCTTAAGTTATCAATTTGGGTCAGAGCTACCCCAATCCAGGTCTGGCATATATTCTGCCCTATCAACTCCTCCCCCCAAACAGTTGGGGTAGATCGGTAATCTCCCTGGGCTCCTTCAAAATAAATGTGGCCCTTTTGTTCTTTATGACTTCTCGTACTGGGGAATCCCGAGATATCCGCCTGCCAACCAGCCCTAATTATTGGCATTAGTGGTGTCGGTTCGTATCCCCAAACGTTTACTATAACCACACGTCTTTCCAAGTACTGTACATGATTGGTCAGCGGCACGCGTCCTATTTCAGGGCGGTTAGCGCTCCAGCTCATTGCCTAGGGTACTGTTCCTCTGTCAGCATTAAATGTGAGGATCCCATAAAATCCCGCTTTTCCTTGATTTTCGTTTTCAAAAATTACCAACTTCCTTTTGTCCCTCCAAACTCCTTTTTTCTATCTCACTTTTCAAATTTCATCTTCCAAATTTTCGAATCCCCTCCATTATTTCTTTCCAAGCTTTCATATTCTCCCAGATTTCCCTTCTTAGTCTCTCCGCCGTTTGCGATGATTTCTACGATTCTACTCCACTCAACTCCTTGTAGGTATCTTCAAACAGGTACTCCTTTCATCTCTCCTCAGTTTTTCAATTATGTCAACTTCCTCTACCAATTCCTCCGAGGGAACTCCCCCAAGTTCTCCGGCGAATTCCACCTCCTCCATAAACCTATCTTCATCCGAGTCTCTGCCGATGGTTCCGGTGGAGAGGCCTATAATGCCCCAAGTGCCCCATTTCCTCGATAATATACCCTCCATAGTTAGCACCAATACACTTAGGGATATCCGTGCCACCTTTCCTATCTCCGACCGGTTTTCTTTCACCAGTCCAGCGCCTGACGAGAGGGCTTCAGCACCCCCCATCGGCCATCTGACCTTTTACGTGGATCAATTCCACGCAGGGCTGAGCCTGTCGGTTCATCCTTTCGTATTGGCCGTATCCCGACTGTATCAGATTCCGGTCCAACAATTTTTACCGAACGCCTTTCGCGTCATGGCCGGATTTCACCTTGCGGCCCAGTACGCCGGACTTGTACCCATGGCCCAGCTTTTCTTTTCTTTGTTCCAGGTGAAAAGCTCTTCAGGTTTTTTCTATCTCTCCGGACGAGCAGATGTACACTTTTTAACTGGTCTTTCCTCTTCCCATAAGAGTTGGAAGAAGAAATTCTTCTTTGTCCAGAGCTCGGAGGACTGGGGCTTTCCTACTGAGCCCATTACTTACCTTCATCCTCAGGTCCGCATATCCCGGGGTGACAGATCACCCCATCTGAGTGAGAAAATAGCTGTTTTGAACCAAACCCCTTTTGACCTATCAAAGCTTCTCAAACCCACTATCCTGAATTTCTTCAACTCTCAACGAGAAAACGGACCTCTGCCTTCCCACATTGGTATATGTCCAATTATAGTCCATATCATCCTCTTGATGATATCCTCTCCCTCTTTCTCTCTCTCTCTCTCTTTTTTTTTTTTTTTTTTTATCTCATTCTCTTTTCTCTTCTTTCCAGTAACCATGATGCAAGCACTGTTAGAGGCGAAGAAGGCAGCAGCGAAAAATCAGAAAAGCCCCTTGGGCGAGCCTGCCAGGGCTTCCCCCACTCAGGAAGAGGTGACCTTGGTGGCGGCTCCTCCCAGCCGTCTTCAAGAATGCAACCCTCCAGAGCAGGCCCCAGTAGCTCCTCCAAGAATTGCTGCACCAAAAGTGGCAAAGAAAAACGTGGGACAAGGGGAGGGGGTCCCGCTTAAACCAGCAGCCTGTGCTCAGGAAATCCAACCCCTCTCTGACCCCGAAGAGGGGCAGCTCCAACCCAGGAAGAGGAGGAGGGAGGAAAGGCCTGGAAGCACCCCCAAGGGGACTCCACAAGTTCCTCCTTACCCTAACCAGACCTTTTTCAACAGGTCTGTGATGAATTGTACTGGTGAGGTAGCCAGGCAGTACATGATGGGGCTTGCTCCGACAGCGGATCGTCGTGAGATGGAGAAACTGTCCGATCCTGCTCTGTTGGATTCATTTTGTCAAGCAGAGGCGCAGGTAAGGCTCTTAATGCTGGTTGTGATTCCCGTTTTTGTTAGGACTTTCGCTCATTCCTTTGTCAATCTTCTTTTGGTAGACGGTGGTGTTCAGGGCTACTCTCCTAGCCCGGGCTCGGGGCTCCTTACTCCAGGTGGACCTGAAGAGGGAGATTGAGGATCTGAAGAAGCAGAAGCAAGAATTGTTGGCCAAGAACCATGGCCTTAACGCTGATCTGGAACTGTTCAAGGCAGAGCTGGTAGGGAGCAAGGCGGAGGTGTCAGCTTGGCGGGAGTCCGACGCAAAGAAACATGCTCAGATAGTTCTTTTGGAGCATGAAGTAAAAGAGCTCAGAGAGAAAGTGCAAGCTGCCAGAGCTGAAGGGGAAGCCGACAGGGAGGTAAGGGGTCTCACAGAGGGTGAAGCGAAGGGGAGACTCGGATTTTTAAATTCAGACGAAGGTCTTAGCTTAATCCAACTAACCCGAGCGACCACGCGCCAGGCCTTCCTAGAATCGGTGGATCTGTACCGGCTTTTAATGCCTGAGGCTGAGGCTTACTATCTCCTTGGCGTGGATGCTCATGCCAAGTGGATAGCAGAGAATCCTTCCTTACCCTTTGACCGAGAAGCATCTATCCAGGGCGCATCTGAACCTACTTCCTTCTCACACTCAGTTGAAGGTGATCGGCTGCACATGCTGGATGATCTGTCTTTTGCTGATCATATCCGCCAGGCTTTCTGCTCTTCTAGCTCGACCTCTTCTCCTCCCCCCGATCAATCGTTGGCGATGGTTGCCACTAATTCTCCAACCTTCTCCGACTTGGGAGATTTACAAGACTCTACCCATTTTAAGAAAAGCTTTGCTGAGGGATCCCAGACCCCAGAGCAGTCATGAAGAGGCGCTGGAGTGGAGCTTTGTGCTTTTAGGAGGATTTGCCAGCCCTGTCAGCCTCAGCTTTAATTTTTATCGAACAGATCTGCATGTTATAGCCTGTGTGGCCGGTCTGTTTGTTTTTCCTGGATGCTAAATATTTTGTAACTGACTGTTTTGTTTTTTATGACAATTAATATTTTCGTCGTTTTGCGACTCTTGAATTTCCTAGGGTTTCCTGAATATCCGGAAACCCTAGTACTTTTTGATTTCTCTCACGTGCCTTTGATTTCAA
Source organism: Phtheirospermum japonicum (assembly GCA_014905375.1). NCBI lineage: Eukaryota > Viridiplantae > Streptophyta > Magnoliopsida > Lamiales > Orobanchaceae > Phtheirospermum > Phtheirospermum japonicum. The sequence goes on from BMAC01000194.1 coordinate 1,233,285, forward strand.
TATATACTCGTATGCATGCTTTATCTTCCTTTCATTATTCATTTGCAATATGTCTTCATCTCCTCTGATCGAAGAACTTAATACGGTGAAAAGAAAAAACATCTCCCTGGTTGTGGAGAAATTCAAGCTATCCGACCAACTTGTCGCGCTCAAGGAGAAAGTCGGTTATCTCTACCGACTGCTGGAAAGAAAATGCCAGAAGAAACGTTTCTATAAAAGAGAGTGGGCTGAACTCCGGCAAGTGAACCGTCAACTTCAAGAGGAGAAGGCGGACTTGTCCGAATCGGTGGGCCGCTTGACCGCTGCCGCGGATGAGGTTCCGACGCTCGCGGACCGTTCTGACAAGTATCGCCGCCGCCTGCACGAGACGGAGCGTGAGCTCTGGCGAGTTCGTCGCGCTCTGGCTTCAGATCAGAGATCTTCTCGTGGCTAGCGTTATAGCTTTTTATTTTTCGATGTTTTTGCCTTTGCAATTTCGTGTAATCAAAGTTGCCAACCTATTTTCCGTAAGGGTGTAGGCAACCAGTATCTCTTTGCAATAATATATGAGTTTCATGATTTTCTCCATTTCCTTAATCCTGCACCTATGATGATGTTAATTGCCAAGGGCTTTACCCTTGAAGGTTCAGTAGCGTAGTCCAATTTTAGCACCTTCGTACACGTTTGCCATCAGGTCAAGAAAATCGTAGGACGTCCGTCCTTAGCCAATCCTGTTCTTAAGCTGACAATCAGGTCAGGAAAATTGTGGGGCGTCCGTCCTTAGCCAATCTTGGCTTAAACTGACAATCAGGTCAGGAAAATTGTAGGACGTCCGTCCTTAGCCAATCCTGGCTTAAACTGACAATCAGGTCAGGAAAATTATAGGACGTCCGTCCTTAGCCAATCTTGGCTTAAACTGACAATCAGGTCAGGAAAATTGTAGGACGTCCGTCCTTAGCCAATCCTGGCGTAAAAACCGATAATCAGGTCAGGCACAATCATGGGCAGCCGTCCTTGGCCAGTCCTGGTTTTTCTAAGTTTAAGTTTTTTTGTTTTTTTTTTTTTTCGCGCCAAAACTCGAATGTACTTTCCCGCTCTTTCTGGGTTCCTTTGCGCGCCAAAACGATTCCCCATTGATTTGTTTACATATGAGCTGCGAATCTACCTTAGCTTTTACTCGCTCTGCTCCCAGATCCTTCGCTATTTGGATTCCCCTTAACAAGGCCTCATACTCGGCTGCATAGTTAGAAAGCGTGGCATCTAATCGTATGGCGAATTTGGTGGATACATATGCCGGGTCTATCAAGACGATTCCAGCCCCACAACCTTGATTGCACACAGAACCATCCATAAAAACCGTCCATTCCCTTAGTTCACCTCGGGGGCCGGTCATTTCTTGCATGAAGTCAGCCAGAGCTTGGGCCTTCATTGCCGTTCTAGGCTCAAAAACAATGTCGAATTCGCTCAGCTCTATTATCCATTTGACCAGCCTTCCTGACGCCTCTGGTTTGTCGATTATACTCTTCAATGGTGATTTGGTTCGCACGATAATGGTATGAGAAAGGAAATATGGCCGCAACTTCCGGGCCGTTCCTACTAATGCTAGCATCGCCCTTTCTACCTCTACATATCGAATCTCTGCCTCGTGCAAGACCTTACTCCAAAAATACACTGGCTTCTGAATCTTTCCATCCTCTCTGATCAGGACAGAGCTTATCGCTTGTTGTCCCACAGATAGATATAAAATCAAGGGATGTCCCTGAACTGGCTTTGTGAGCAAGGTCATGCTTACCAAATGCTTTTTCAGCAACCGGAAAGCTTCCTCACACTCCTCATTCCACTGGAACCTAGCCTTCTTCCTCAAGGCTTGAAAGAATGGGAGACTTTTCTCAGCAGATCTGGATAAAAATCTACTCAAAGCATTAATTCGCCCTGCTAGACATTGCATTTCCTTTACGTTTCGCGGTGCAGCCATTTCCACTATGGCCTTCACCTTTTCGGGGTTTGCTTATATTCCATTTTCCGTGACCATGTAACCTAGAAAATTTCCAGCTCTGACCCCAAATGCGCACTTTTTTGGGTTAAGCTTCATCTTGTACTTGCGTAAGGTGTCGAAAGTTTCCTTCAAATCCTGCACATGTGACATGGCTTTTATGCTTTTGACTAGCATGTCATCAACGTATACCTCCATGTTTCGGCCGAGCTGATTTTTAAACATTTTATCGACCAATCGTTGATATGTGGCACCTGCATTTTTGAGGCCGAAGGGCATGACCACATAGTAGTATGTCCCCTTCGGGGTTATGAAGCTGACGCGCTTCCAATCTTCTTTAGCTAATTTAATCTGATGATATCCTTGTGAGGCGTCCATTATACTCAAAAGCTCACATCCAGAGGTGGAGTCCATGAGCTGGTCAATTCTCGGCAGTGGGTAATGGTCCTTTGGACAGGCACGATTCAAGTCTCGAAAATCGATGCACATTCGCCAATCCTCCGTTTTTGGGACTAACACTGCGTTCGAAAGCCATTCCGGAAACTGTATCTCCCGAATGTGCCCCGCCCTTAAAAGCTTTTCTACCTCCGCTTCGATGATGGCCTCCTTCTCTGGCCCAAAGTTGCGCTTCTTCTGCTTGACCGGTTTCATGTCCGGGCGGATATTGAGGCGATGCTCGGCAACCTCGGTGTCTATTCCTACTAGGTCTTAGGGGGACCATGCAAAGGCATCCGCATTGCTTCGTAAAAGAGCTAGCAGGTCCGTTAACACCTCAGGGTTAAGGTTCGTGCCCACGCGAAGGGCCCTGCCCGTATCGCCTGGGACGATTTCTACCATCATCAGCCCTTCTCCTTGCCTTGCTAGCTCTAGCTGTGGCTGCTCAATCCGAGGCCTCTTTCTCATTCTCTCCTCCTCGTTTCGTCGTATACAATCTACATAAGTTTGTCGCGCAGTGTACTGGTCACCCCTGACCTCTCCCGTTCCGTCTTCTGTTGGGAACTTCATCTTCATATGGAAGACAGATATAACGGCTTGGAATTGGCTCAGGGATGGTCGGCCTAACATTACATTGTAAGAGGATGGTGTATCAACTACCAGGAAACGTACCATTCTGGTTACCCTATATGGCTCCTCCCCTAGGGTTACGAGGAGCTTAACCGCCCCTATAGGTTTCAAGGCTCCTCCAGCAAACCCGACCAGGGAAGTAGTGACCTCCTCCAGTTCAACATTCAATTTTAGCTTTTGGAAACAATCAAAGAATAAAATATCTGTAGAAGATCCTGTATCCACGAAAATTCGTCGAACATTATAATTAGCAATGGTGGCCGTTATTACCAAAGCATCCATATGTGGGGCGAGAATGCCATCGCTATCCTCCGATCCAAAACAAATGTTAGGCGTGGCCGCTACCTGCCCTACTTCTCGGGCCACCCTGACCAGATCCTTGGCAGCCCTAACATAACTGTGTTGAGTTCTCTTAGAGTGCTCATCCAGCTCTCCTCCCGTTATCATCTGAATCTCACCATGAATGACCTGAGTCTGGTCAGGTTTTCTAAAACCAGATCTTACTCTGTCCTGGTCTGATTACCCTTGCCCTGTGAGGAATGATCGGAGTTCCGATTCCCAGGCCTGGTATTACCCTTCTTCACACCCACATATTCCTTTAAGTGTCCTTCCTGAACCATTCTTTCCAATTCATCCTTCAAGTGTGTGCACTCATCTGTGCTATGTCCATATTCATTATGGAAACGACAAAAATGATCTGACCTTTCCTTCCTTGGTCTCTGCGAGTAAGTTTTGGGCCATTTGAGCTCTGGGTGACGCTCTATTGCCTGCAATATTTCGCCTGGAGGTGTTGCCAAGGGGGTATACTTGTCAAATCGAGATCGACCTATGGACAGCTCTGGCCTTGGCTTTTTAATCACGACCCTTTCGTCCCTGTCATATCTCTCTCTCTTCTTTTCTCCTTCATCCTTAATCTTTAAAGCCTCCTCCAGGTGGATATACTTCTCCGCCCTTTCCAAGAGCTCCCCAAATTTCAGGGCTGGTTTTACCACCAATGACTGGAAGAATTCCCCTCGCCTTAAGCCTTGTGCTAGAGCATTCACCAATAGCTCCTCAGAAGCTGAGGGCACTTCTAACTTGGCAGTTGTGAACCTATTAATATAAGCGCGAACGCTTTCATTCTCTTTCTGCTTTAAGTTGAAAAGCTCGAGTGGCATTTTTTGATACTTTCTACAGCTCGTGAACTGCTGTAAAAAGGCAGAGCTGAACTCATCGAAACTGCTAATAGATCGTGGTGGCAACTGACTGAACCAGAGCTGCGCTGACTTAGTAAAAGTCATCGGAAAGACTCGGCACATGACAGCGTCCGAGAACTTGTGCAGGGCTGCCGCAATCTCAAAGCGACTAAGATGGTCCCATGGGTCCGTGGTTCCATTGTACTCGAAGCCCAGGGATCGGTACGAAGCCGGTACATCATCTCGCATGACCTCATCAGTAAATGGTGTGCCCCTTCTCGCTGGCGTCACATTTCCCGTCGCTATTTTCCTCTTAAACTCCCTGACCTCTTTTTGTAGACTCTGCATCTGCTCAACCAGATCTGGATTAGTTTGGCCTAAAGTCTCGCTATCAGAGGTAGAAAAGTGCTCTTCCCTATTATGTAAAGGAGCTCGACCCGCTTGTCTGCCTTGCAACGGCTCTGTGTCCACCACTGGCTCAGTTCGTGCCGGCGGCGCGTTGGCTGGCGGCGGCGCCATTTCTGCAAACTTCTTTTCTACCGCTGCCTCCACGGCTTTGCCGGTTAGCTCCGAGAGCTGCAAAAGGAAGGATTCATTAAACAAACCGTCCATGGCTGGCATGGATCTACCGAGCGGAGGCGGCGTAGCGTCTGGTGCGGCTTCCGCCGACGGCGCTGTCCCCTCTGGTCCCCTTGCCGACGTTTCAGTCGATCTAGGCATCCCCCATGGCACGGCGGAGCTGGGGGTTCCACCAAGCTCACCCACCAATTTTCGTCGCAACCCGTCTGAAGCCATAAAACAAACAAAGGATCTCACGTCTTAGCTTATCCGATTTCCCACAAACGGCGCCAATTGTTTCAACCCAAAAAATGACCAAGGTTAAGACCTCCTGAAACCTTGAACACCTTCCTGATCTACACCACAAATAAGGGTTAGAAAGGACCACCGGTGATTTTTCGGTGGAAACCTCTCCGATGCTTAAGTTAGTAAGYGTTTGAGGTGTTTTTCCAAGGATAAAATAAGAAAAGCTCAAAAGAGTCACATACCATTCTCAGCCTTGGGGCCGAGATATTTATAGCTTTCCTTGGCGGGGACCCCAGCCGGGATCTAAGGAACACATGGCGTAAATTGAGGGCCGTTGCCCAACAAATTCTGAMAAGTGGTCCCACTTGTCCCTTTGTTGGGAATCTAAGAGACAGTTCTCTCTTCCCAGATCTTCCTCATTTCCTTCTAGCCCCCGATACTTTGTCTTCTTTTTCCTCTCGCTCTTGCTGTTTAACAAGCCARCCCTTGCTAAGGAAGAGCTCTATTTTCCAGAGACCCAATCAGCCCTTTGACCCAGGTCAGGCTAATCTCCACCTCCAGGACTTCGACCGGAGATAACCTCGAGACCCTCAGCGCTCTTGCGAAGAACCGAGCCGGGGGTCTCAAAGGAGCCGTCCTTTCCCACATCTCGTTTTGCCCAGAGTGCTTAACGAGATCTTTCGTAGGGACAGAATTAGTCCAACCTTCTCTTAAGTTATCAATTTGGGTCAGAGCTACCCAATCCAGGTCTGGCATATATTCTGCCCTATCAATGTGTCACAACCCGATTGTACCACATCATCCGATTTTGGATACAAAACCAAAAAAGTTTCGGTGTAGGGGGCAAACTGCAAATCGCGCATAATTCGTATGGCGGTTTGTCATAAATAATAGTTTGTATGGTAAACTGTAAAAAATGTAATAGTTTGGGTGGTAAAAAATAATTATCCCAAAAGAAAATAGCAGATGTGCCCCCCCAGCTAAGGTCTAACCACCACCACCACCACAGTTGCGCTCGCCACCAACACCGTCGCAGAACCCGCTAGAGCCCAACACCATCACCTGCGAGCTCCACCAGCCGCCATCGCCGAGCTCCGAAATCGGATGCCACCACCACCACCTGCCGCTATGAACTTTTTATTTTATTTAAATATTTAATCAATTATTTAGATATACTATTGTAAATTTATTTTGATAATGTTGAATATTGTTGGGTTTAATTAGTAATTAATTTGATAAATTACGGTTGAGTTGTAATTATTTAAATATTTTGGTTTGATTTGTAAAACTAGGGTTACTTTGAGATTTAATTGGGGAGTATTTCAAAATTAGGGTTGAATCGTAATTATTTAGATATTTGGGCTTGATTTTAAAAACTAGGGTTAGTTTGGGGTTAAATTAGTAATTAATTTAGAATATAGGATTGAAATATAAAAATTAAAATATTTGGAGTTGATTTAAAAAATTAAGGAATTATAAATATTTAGTTATTTGAGTTTGATTTAAAAATTAGGGTTAGTTTGGGGTTTAATTGGGAATATTTCGAAAAAATTAGGTTGAATTATAAATACTTGATATTTGGGTTTGGTTTCGAAAAATAGGATTAGTTTGGGGTTTAATCGAGAAATAATATGAAAAATTAGGGTTGAATTATAATTATTTAGATATTCAAATTTGATTTCGAGAATGTTGATTATTGTTGGGCTTAATTAGCAATTATCAAAAAAATCAAGGTTGAATTATAATTATTTAAATATTTGGGGTTGATTTTAAAAATTAGGGTAAGTTTAGGGTTTATTTAGAAATTAAATTAAAACCTGAAATTGAATTATAAATATTTAGATATTTGAGATTGATTTTAAAAATTAAAGTTAGTCTGGGGTTTATTTAGAAATTATTTAAAAACTTAGGGTTGATTAATAATTATTTCATATTTGAAAGGTTTTAAAATGTGCGTGGTAGGGGTTTTGAAATGTCGTGGTGATCGGCATATGAATGTTATGTTTAATTAATAAATATGTTATAATTTGCGAATAATATATACATGTTGTGATTGGTTGGCGCATACGTCGGTTATGACGTGGTGTACAACACCGGCCTAGAGGTTTCATCCATCCAATAACGAGTTGTAAGTTTTTTAAAATGTGATGGTGGTTTTAAGACTTTTTAAAATGTGTGTTGTTGAAATTTTGAAATGTCATGGTGATTGTCAAGTGAATGTTGTGTTTAATTAATATGTATGTTATGATTTTTGAATAATATATACATGTTGTGATTGATTGTGTTATGATTGTTTGATGTATATGTTGGCGATGACGTGGTGTACGGTGCTGGACTGGAGGTTTCGTCCTTCCAATAACGGATTTTAAACTTTTTTAAACCGTGATGGTGGTTTTAAATTGTGCTTGGCGGGAGTTTTGAATTCCATGGTCATCAACAAGTGAATGTTGTGTTCAATATATATATATGATTGGGTTCAAATGAGAACCCCGTCATTATATGCGAACCT
>BMAC01000194.1:1240834-1254959 GCA_014905375.1 Phtheirospermum japonicum
TAATTTCAAATTTTGAATTTGCAGTTTATAGACGAAATTTGCAATGCTTTTTGTATACAATCGTAGTGTTTTTTTTCTTAATCTATTGTGCTTTCCAAAGAACAATTTAGTGCTCTTTGTAAACGTTGATATATGTCCAAAATACCATTTTTAATTAATTAATGCATTTTTTTACATTATTACCATGCTGACATGTCATGATCTCAACCATCAAGATTATCCAATCTAATGGTCAAGATGAGTCCCTAGGTTCACATATAATTACGGGTTCTCATTTGAACCCAACCCTATATATATATATATATATATATATATATATATAATTTGTGAATAATATATACATGTTGTATACGCCGGTGATGACGTGGTGTATGGCGCCGGCTGGAAGGTTTTGTACCCCAAATAAAGGATTTTAAAATTATACCAACATATCAATTATATTCTTTCTTTCTACACTCAAACACTTTACCTTAGACCCGTTTGAGATTTATAATCAAATAGAGAGTTTGATACTAAATTCTGAACTTCACACTTATATGAACAATTTGAGAATGTGATTATAATGTTATTAGTATGTATGTATTTTATGGGATTTTAAATTCTGGTTCTATCTATCTTTTGTTCTCGTGAACTGCAATATATGTGTACTTAGAGAACTAAGTGGAGGTGTTGTCAATATTTCCAAGTTCTCAGAATGCATAATACGATAAATACATAGTAAGATAATTTTATTACTGAACATCACATTCTTGAATGGTATAGTGCCCTTACCAAAAATTCAATCTTTTTCTATAGACACTCTCATACCTCTCACTTATTTATAATTCAATAAACTATTAATTAATCATTATTAGGTTTTCATATGATGAGTTTTGATTGTAGTTGGACGTACAAATGGAGGGTGGACGGTTACTCGTCCAACGCATTCGTGGAAGGGGTGGAGAGTTTCATATAATTTGCACTAAACCAACATACAATGAAGGACGGGAAAAATTGAAGTGTCCTTGCAGTCATACTAAATGTAGGAATTCATTTACCACGATGTAAATAAGATCAAGTTTTACCTCGTTAAAAATAGATTCGTACTAAATTACTACATCTTCACATTTCATGGTGAATCAGATCTTGGTTCCACGCATCGTGTCAACACTGAGGTTCAAGTTGGAGGATCATTTTACGCCACTCTTAAAAAATCCTCAAATGCCTACATCAATACGGTTCACAATGCAACTAGTCCAAACTTTGTATTGAGCTTTGATGTAGAAGAACTATCAAATCCTGAGGCCCACAAGTTCTATGATATATTGAGTGATGGAAATCAACATTTGTATCCCGAATGTGAGAAGTATTTTCACTTGTCTCTAGTTGCCCGTCTCATGAACCTGAAGGCATAAAATCGCATGTCCCACAAGTTTTATGATAAAGTACGCGATTTAGTCAAAGAAGTTGTGACAAAATATAATCATATACCAAATAAATTCTACAAGAGTCAGAAGTTATTAAGGGGCATGTGCTTATCGGTCGGGAAGATCAATTGTTGCCTTAACAATTATATGATATATTAGAGAGATGATTCTAATTTGAATAGTTGCAAGTTTTTCAACCACCCTCGATTTAAACCCACTAAGCAGGGAAAAGCAAAATGAAAAAAAGGCAGTGTTGCGTACAAGAAGATGTATTATGTTTTATAAACTCCTCATTTGCAAAGTTTGTACGCATCTACAACAAATTCAAAGGACATGAGGTGGCATGCAGAACACGTTATTGACGATGGTGTGATGCGTCACCTGTCTGATTCAGAGTTTGTGAAATATTTTAATCAAACTCATCTGAGATTTATCGCTTGAAGTTAAAATGTAAGATTGGGCCCTTGCACAGATGGTTTTCAACCTTTTGTTAGTTTAGGGGTGCAATATTTCTCGTGGTCGGTAATAGTCACACCATACAACTTGCCTCCATGGATGTTTATGGAAGAGTAATACATGTTTATGAGTGTTCTTGTTCCATGCCCCAAAAATCCTAAAGATAAGTTGGATGTTTTTCTACTATCTCTAATCGCCAAGTTGAATCAGTTATGAATGGTCGGTGCACCCTCATACGATTTCTATAAGAAATAGAATTTGCAGTCACGAGCAACCCTTATGTGGACAATTAACGACTTTTGTGCCTACTCCATGTTTTCTGGTTAGAGCACGGCTTATTCATATTGCATGGAATATTCGAATGCATTTACCCTCAAGGCAGCGGGGAACAATCTTGATTTGATAATTATCGTAAGTTTCTTGATTGTGATCATCCTTTTCAAAAAGATAAACAAAATCTTTGGAAAAAACAGAAAGGTTGAGACTCCGCCGACGTAGATTTTAGCAGGGATAGAAAGTGAGCTTCACAAAGTTACTAATATAGATGCAGTATGCATGAATGGACACATAACCAAATCAAGTGATTGGAGGAAAAGAAGCATATTTTGGGATTTCCCATACCGGAGTACAAATCTTATTCAGCATAATCTAGACGTTATGCACATCGAAAAATTTATTTGATAACGTGTTCAACATGATTATGAATGTCAAGGGGAAGAAAAAATACACTCATAAATTCTGGGATGAACTGAACGCATATTATTTTCTTCATGGTCTACAACAAGACGCAACAAGAAAGTATCCTAAAACTTATTACACATTGGATAAAACATCAAAATTTATCTTGTGTGAGTGGGTGAAAACTCTTCAATTTCTAAATGGATACGCATCAAATATAGGGTGTTTCATTGATATCAAGGGATTGAGATTTTTCGGGATGAAGAGTCACGACTGTCATGTGTTCATGCAAAAGCTGATACGAATTGCCTCCCGAGAACTGCTTCCTCATCCTATGTGGAAGGCCCTCATAGTATTGAGTTTGTTTTTGAAGAACCTCAGTTGCAAAGTTATTGGACTGATAATATGATTTGTTTGTAGCGTGATATTCCTTTTATTTTGTGTCAACTTTAAAAGATCTTTCCCCTTATTTTTTTGACTCCATGCATCATTTTCTAGTTCACTAGCATATGAGGCGAGAATTGCAGGTTCAATGCAATATAAGTGGATAATTCTATTCAAGAGATTTCTTTGCAAATTGAGGGACAGCGTGAGGACCAACGCGAGCATTGAGGGCTCGATAGTAAATGCATATCTTATTGAAGAGGCATCAAATTTCACTTCGTACTATTTCAAAGGTCATGCCGTTAATGAAAAGGAGAAATTTGCATCATAATGATGATGGCCAAAATGCTGAACACGATGATGATGACTTTCCTTCGGTTTTTAAAAAATATGGTGAAATGTTCGCAACATCGAGAAAAAGATTCTTGAGAAAAGAATATTTTGATACGACGGGAAATTGTGTTTTACTAAATTATGAAGAAGTCCAAGATCTTATTAGGTTCAAAATGCCAATATTTATATTTCTTAACAAGATATTGATTATATAATAAATTTGAATCTTTATCCATATGCAGTATTTTCATGGAGGCTGTAAAACAGTGTCAGCTAAACATTACAGATGATGGGCTTAACAAAAAACCGGAAAGTGAATTTACCGATTGGTTTGAGAAATGTGAGAGTTATTTAAAAATGATAATAAGCAAGTATGACACACACACACACACACACACACACACACACACACACACACATATATATATATATATATATATATATATATATATATATATATATATATATATATATATATATATGCAATTTAAATTGAAATTTTAATAAATAATAAGTTTTTTACTTTTCATCGTTATAGATACAAGAACCCTTGAACAATATCACTGAAAATTACATTAAGAGTCTAGCATTAGGTCCATCATGATATGTTACTAAATATCATGGTTTCAAGATAAAGGATACAAGTTTAACACAGTTATATACAAATCAAATAGACCAACTTAGAGGAATGGTTTGTATAATAGGAATAAACTATGGGGATGATGAGTATGATTACATAGACCGTCTCATAGAAGTTTCTAAACTCAAGTATATAGGGTTTCTTTACAAGAGCATAGTCATGTTCAATTGTGAGTGGTTTTATCCAACTCTCGCATGCACATGGAATCATTCTCAATATAAGCTCGTTGATGTCAATTATAAGTGTATATTCAATCGCTATGAGCCATTAGTACTTACTGCCTAAGTTGTTCAAGTTTACTACTACCCATATCCGAGTTTGAAATGAGACAAAATTGGTTGGCGACGTGTAAAATTAAATCTAGATCGAAAATATATTGTGTCGATCATATGTTTCCTAATCAATCCTTTCAAGATGAGAAGATAGAAATGAATAATCCAATACAATTAGAGGACATACATCTCCAATTATATGTCGACCTTGTTATTAATGAATCGAATGAACTTGTTGATAAGGCAGAGGAGGAGACAAACTATGAGTTTCTAAGCGATGATGAACATATAGACAAATATGAGTTTGATGATGATCTAGATAGTAAAAGTTGTGGTTCAGGTTAATTATAAAACTAATGTATACAAATATAGTTTGAAATTATACTAATTCATTTACCCTGATTCAAGTTTGCTTCTATTCTAAAATTCTAATGATTTTTTAGATGAGAGGTAGAGGTCATGGACGTGGTGCTTCTCTCAGCCTGTCTTCGAGTCGTTCTTCTCTTGGTTCATCATCCTCGTCTCATCATCACTTAGATGATGAAGACGATAATATGATGGATTTAAAAGTAGGGATCCGACTTCGACCGTTCCAACCACCCTGCCCACTGCTAGTACATCTAGAGGCCTCATGCCATCACATCCTGTATGATCGAGGTCTATGTCATCCCCCGAGGTAAGTAACTTTAATTTAATTCCTATTTCTGATAAATTATTTATGTTAATATATTTCTCTAATTAACCATAAAGTTTATTAGGCTGCGCAGTCACTCAACGGAGTTACCAACGATTCTTCGAATGATTCACGTGGCTTGTGCACACCCCGATGGGTAAAAATATGATCATATACTCCAGTCTCATCGTGATTTGTGGTGTCCTGAGTTTTTGGTAATTAACTAATAATATTAACCAATATTTTTAAAAGTTGTTATATACAATAATTTTTTATTAATCAAATTGTTTTATTTTGTAGAGAAATTGTTTTTGGAACCCGAGTTTATATTTTGAGGAGCTTGTACAATACAACTTTTATAGATCTATGGCTCAGTTATGGTGCAGCCGGATCAACAAGTGGAAACAAAAGTAGAGAACGCAGGGGAGGGTGTCCGCATGCATGGGCGAGGACATCTAGAGGAGGTGAGTAATAGAGTTTGATAAGACGGAGAATAAGAGATATTCCGAGTAGTGAGCAAGAATAGGAAGAGCGAGTCCGACGACCCTAATACTGTGATATGAAAACATAGAGGCGGGTTTCGAATTGCGATTAGTCATGCCTATCACATCGTAAGTAAATTTAAATGTATTTTCAATTTGTCTTGTAAGTAATTAATTAGTTCATCATTAGTGATAAATTAAAATGAAATTTAAATATTAAATGCACCGTGAGGATATGGATAGGGAACCCACTGTGTCACAGCAGACAGCTTTTAATACTAATTGAGGTAAAGTACATATCAATCAAAATATTACAGAAGGAGTATTAGAAATGTTTGAAGGAGAGACGTGCAGCGTCATATGACCCTACTGACGTTGATGAGGACGAGGTCTATCTAAAGACCGTCGTGGTGAAGAAGGAATTCTTATTTGGCATAGGATGTGATCGAGATTTTTTAGCACTCTATTTGAAATTGGTTTTTAGAAACTGTCTTCGCAATAATACGGAGTGGATTGTAGAGCGGTAAGTTGAATCCCGAGTTGTTTCTCTCGAGGAAGGTTAATCGGAAGCTATTTCACATTTGATTTTTGTGAAATAAAATAATACTAAACTAACTATGCTATATAAAGCGTAATTCATTTTGATTTGGATTTTTGAAATTTAATCAACTAAGACAAGAATTAAAAGTGATTTAAACGAAAATAAAGAAAAATGAGGGTTTTGGGTGTTTGGTTCGTCTCCACGATCAATCGGTTTTTGCCGAGCACTTAATCTATGATTCGGGGTTGTCAATCCCAAATGTCGATCAAGTATTAGGGTCATCAATCCCAATTCTCGGGTTTGTCAATCCCGAGTTTCAACAAACTCAGATAATGGCTCTAAATGAACCTAGACCTAATCTCATAATTTCTAAACTAGTTACATAAATTGAAAATTAAAATAATTAAAACTTGAAGATTTGTGAAGCTTGAACACAATAACATCATTTTAAAGTTTGAAATAAACTAAGGAGGGAAAAGTGGTTTGAAAGCTACAAGCATAATTCAACAACTATGAATCTAGACATGATTTTTAATGAAAATTAAAAAAATTCCTAATTTGGCAAAAAGCTTGAAGAACTCATAAGAGCTTCAATGGGGTTTTGATAAAAATAGTAAATGATGAACATGAAATGAAGAACAAACTCAACAACATAAGAAAAGCTTTAGACATTTTAGAAATCATTAATCTACAATAATAATTAAATAAAACATCAACAATTAACAACTACAAAGCAAGAAATCAAGAGGAATGAATTATCATTACCAAACCAAAAGATGCAAGAACCAAATCTCCAAGAGGTGTCAAGCAAGAAATCAAGAGGAATGAATTATCATTACCACACAAAATTACACTACAATTACATTGATGATTGAAATTAAACTAAAAAACTAAATCTAAGAGAAGGAAAAATGGGCTTGGAAGAGATGAGGACTTTGTAAAGGTCCCAAACTAGCTAAAATGAAGGTCTTTTTTTGTGGATAATGGGTGGGAATCATATATGGTTCGATATAAGGCAAAATGGCCTCTTTTTTTCGGAATCCTCAGTCAGCCAGCCGATCAATTTCTGTGGTCGATAGGCAGAAAAATACATGGAATCAGCCATCGATGTCTTCATATAAAATTCAGCTCTACCTCTTGGATATTATTTGGAGTTTTATTTGTATTGTTTAAAATTTTCGTCCGAGAGTTATTAGATCCGCCCCAAAACCTGCCACTAGTGAGGCCATGACGCCCTGTCTCCACATAAAACTTCTTTTTACCATTCTTAACCTCATAATTTGGGATTGTAGTAAAGACAAAAGTTTTACAGCTTTCTCTAAGATTTCAATGATATAAGGTGGAGGCAGATTTCACTAGTGGTTTTGGAGTTATGATTATATTACGATAACTAATATATCCACCGAGCGAATGCGTGAGGTGACAATGAATATTGCCACATTTCTCATCGTTTGTGGTTGATCCTCGCACCAAAAATATGTCGAGGCTTGGAAATGAATTCCTCGAGTTTGAGTCATCTTCTGGCCTCGTCTCGGGCCCACTTTGACCAAAGTTGTCCTTCAAAACAAATACTAATAAAAAAAATCCTAAGAAAATATAAGAAAAACTACTAAAAACAAAGAAAACACTACAAAACCTAGTGGACTCCAAAACCACATAAATACAAGAAAATCATGCACAAATGAGCCGCAAAATATCATAAAAATACGTAAAAAAATGTGGAAATCAACTACCCCACACTTAGAATAATTGCTTGTCCTCAAGCAAAAATAAAATTTAGAAATACGAATCTACCCACCGAATGAACTTAAAACTAATGCTGAAGTATAAGAGTTGTATGCATCAACTTGCTTGTTAGCTTGAGCAAAATGAAGACAAGGATGTGTTGTGATAAAAATTTAGATTAAATCCCGGAACCTAAAAGTACTAGGTAACCATCCCAAGTAGGTCCCCCCGTCCTTACCCCGGCTAAGGTCTCCACGCTTGAACCATTAATCGGCTCCCTACTAACCCAATCATCTACGCTTTCTTTACAAAATTATAAAGAGAAGAAAAAGAAGGGATGGAATGTGTAGGAGTCACATAATTTATTACAAAGGTGCAACTATCATCCAAGAACTATTGATGATATCCATTTTTTTTCTTTTTTTGTGTTTTTTTAATATATTTTTTTCTTTTCGATACGAACATCGTATATTCACTACAATCATGAGCGATTAACACTCTAAGACTCGTTATAATTTGCAACCTACACTTCATCGATAAGCGTGCGGAGTTTGAAACGTCTCCAAAAATAAAAGGAAAAAGTACATAATAATCTTATAGAAAGCGTGTAAGAAAACGGGGCTAGTTTAGGCATTAGTTCTAATTTGAGCTCAAGGATAGCAAGAAATTAAGGCCAAACAAAGTTTAATCTACCTAAGTAAACTACATCCAATCGAAAATCTAAACTCCCTAACCAAGTCATCAAAACCACGTCACTTCGCCAAGGGTCCAAGCAAAAATAAATGCAAATAGCTCAAATCACACAATTATCACACGTCAAGCATGAAAATCCCTTAACTCCAAGGACTTCCCAACCAACCCACACTTATAACCAAGCAACGACACCGTTGCTCATTAAGCATAAAAGAAATGCGGTAAAAAGTAGGGAAAGAGAGTACGCCCCTAGAGTCAATCTCGTGATGAAGAGCCGAGCACGTTCGTGGTCCACGGACGGTCGAGGCAAGCAAAACATACAAAATAAGGGGTGAGTGTTTCTTTAATAATTGGGTTGCCTCCCAATAAGCGCTACTTTAACGTCTATATCTCGACGATCTATAGGAGCGATGCTATCCGGGATCAAAGAAAATGTGGCGATCGTGCCACACCTTGGTGTTCTCTAGTAGAAACACTGGGTGACAAGAATCACCAAGGCGGGCAAGTCGAGAAAGCCAGAAGATCAAAATAACAAAAGTGTGGGCTTGCTTCGGAGGTCAGAAAAGTGAGTAGTCGACCACCAAAACTTGATCGCCACAAAATGGGTCGACATATTCTTTTGTCTCCCCGAACGCCACCTCTTGACTCTCAGCATTAGAAGTAGCCATAATCGGGCACAAGAGAGTAGGATCCAACGCACCCCCTACTACCTCTTCCACCTCCTCTTGTTCAAGTAGACATAAGGCGTCAGGTGGTGGTAAAAGAAGCTCGACTATCTCCACATCCTCCAAAATTGGCACAACTTCATCATCCTCACGAAGATCAAGTAAGCTCAACACTCCAAGTGCCATTGGAATCCCCAAAGGTAACTCCCCCACACATTCCTCTATAACATCTTCAAAAAGCACGAGAGGGGTAATGCTGACTTCCGATCCTTTATCCTCACTCACCAACTCTACCTCCTTGCACACCTCTTTCAAAAGATCGTCAAGGCTTAAATTGCAATCAACAAAGGTGGGAACCACCAAATCAAAGATGGGCATCTCATGAAGAGAAGGTTGTTTTAGCTTGTTCACATCGTTGGCAATTTGCTCTATTTAAGTCTCCATGCGAGCAAGGCGTTCATCCAATTGTCGAACCGCATCCATGAGCTCTGCTAAAAGAGGTTCTAAGTCTGGGGGTTGGGACATAGACAAATCTTGAGAAACTGTCATGTAAGGATCATCGCTCGAAGTATATGAATTTAAGGTGGGTAGATTGTAAAAGTCGTAGCTCGAAGAATAGGAATCATGGATTGGTGCAGCATATCAGTCAAAGCTTGGGTAGGAAGAAGGCGTGGTGATTGGAGCATATGAACCGTCAAAACCTATATCATAAGAATCACAAGGCGTTGCATAAGGAACCATGCTCGGATTATAGCAATGTGAAACCGGTGGAGAATATGAAGGGTTTGGGACAGAGTAATCAAAAGGATGTGCCCATTCTCGATCGCTCGGAGCATATGGGTCATCATGAAATGGAGGAAGTCGATAATCGAAAGGTGGCGCGTATGGGTCATAATAAATCAAGGGGACTCGATAGCTTGGAGGAATGGTGTACGAATTGGGGTAATCGGTAGTTTGCCATCTTCAATCGGATTTATCTCGGATCTTCAAAGATGCGGGTTGAGGTTTTCAATGCAGCTACAAATCACAACACTCAACAAATGAGATTAAACGTACCAGCGAGAAATGAGACAATTAAAATTATACAATAAACAAGACAGTTCAAATTATACAATAAAGGAACATGAAAAGCAAACACAAAAAGGTGTGGCTTTTAGCCTTCCCAGGCAATGGCGCCAAAAATTTGTCGATGATTTCTTAACACTCTAATTTGAAATTGGTTTTTAGAAATCATCTCTGCAATAATACAGAGTCGATTGTAGAGCGGTAAGTTGAATCCCGAGTCGTTTCTCTCGAGGAAGGCTAACCAGAAGCTATTTCGCGTTTGATTTTTTTGAAATAATAAAACTAAACTAACAATGCTAAATAAAGCATAATTCACTTTGGTTTGGTTTTTTGGAAGTTAATCAACTAAGACAATAATTAAAAGTGATTTAAATGAAAATAATGAAAAATGAGGGTTTAGGGTGTTTGGTTCGTCTCCACGATCAATTAGTTTTTTCCGAGCACTTAATCCATGATTCGGGGTTGTCAATCCCAAATATCAGTCAATTTTTGGGGTCATCAATCCTAATTCTCGGGTTTGTCAATCCTGAGTCTCAACAAACTCCGATTAATAGCTCTAAATGAACCTACACCCTAAAACCTGAAGATTTGTGAAGTTTGAACACAATAACATCATTTTAAAGTTTGAAATAAACTAAGGAGAGAAAAGTGCTTTGAAAGCTGTAAGCATAAGACAACAACAAACTATGAATCTAGACATGATTGCTAATGAAAATTAAGAAGTTTCCTAATTTGGCAAAAAGCTTGAAGAACTCATAAGAGCTTCAATGTGGTTTTTCCAAAAATAGTAAATGATGAACATGAAATGAAGACAAAACTCAAGAGCATAAGAAAAGCTTTAGAAATTTTAGAAATCATTAATCTACAATAATAATTAAAGAAAACAACAACAATTAACAACTACAAAGAAAGAAATCAAGAGGAATGAATTATAATTACCAAACCAAAAGATGTAAGAACAAAATCTCCATGAGGTAACAAGTATTTAAGAATATCCATACCAAATTACACTACAATTACATTGATGATTCAAACTAAACTAAAAATATAAATCTAAGAAAATGAAAAATGGGTTTTGAAGAGATGGGGACTTTGTCAATGTCACGAACTAGCCAAAATGAGGATCTTTTTTTGTGGATAATGGGTCAGAATCATATATGGGTCAATCAAGGGCAAAATGTTCTTTTTTTATGTAAAAATCATACCTCCTCAACATTGCAGTCGATCGACTGGCATAGTAGTCGATCGACTGCTTGGCAGCAGCATTTCAAAACCCTCAGTCAGTTAGCCGATCAATTTCCGTGGTCGATAAGAAAAAAAATACACAAAATCAGCCATCAGTTTCATCATATGTAATTTAGCTCTACCTCCTGACTTTTATTTGGAGTTTTATTTGTATTGTTTAGAATTTTCGTCCGAGAGTTATTGGCTCCGCTCCAAAACCTGCCACAAGTGAGGCCATGCCGCACTATCTCCACTTAAAACTTCTTTTTACCATTCTTAACCTCATAATTTGAGATTGTTGTAAACACAAAAGTTTTACAGCTTTCTCTAACATTTCTAATGATATAAGGTGGAGTCAAATTTCATTATTGGTTTTGGAGTTATGCTTGTATTACAATAACTGATATAACCACCGAGCAAATGCGTGAGGCGACAATGAATATGGCCACATTTCTCGTCGTTTCTGGTCGATCCTCGCACTGATGATATGTCGAGGCTTGGAAATGAATTTCTCAGGTTTGAATCATCTTCTGACTTTGTCCTGTGTCCACTTTGACCAAAGTTGACCTTAAAAAAAACTAATAAAAAACCTAAGAAATATAAGAAAAACTACTAAAAACAAAGAAAACACTACAAAACCTAATAGGATGTAAAACATGTCTAGTGAACTTGAAAACCACATAAATACAATTAAATCACGCACAAATGAGACGCAAAAATATCATAAAATTATGTACAAAAATGTGCAAATCAGGATGCTTAGGAAGTCTTCTGAATTTGAAGACTTCAAGAGGCAGTACCTTCTATGCTCTAGATAGTAGTGTAACAGATATCCAGACACAGCTGCATGCTTTGAAGAGTCAGATCGAGACAAACAAGCGGTCCTCTCAGGAGCATCTCCAAGCGATGCGCGAGGCTCATATGCTTGAATAGCTTGAGATGCAGACAATGCTTTATCTGTCGGTGATGGAGGAAATCTCTATAGCGATGAGAGCACCTCATCCTCAGCAGCCTTCATCTGGTCCTCCAACAAAGCAGAAGTGATATATTAAAGAATATTTTTTCAGAATATTTATGTTTGATATTTGATTTAAATCATATAAATATTAGCATGTTAATTAATTATATTTCATATTTAATTTTTCTTGTACCTTCAAATTATATTTCACATTTGATTTTGATTTGTGACAAATGTTAAAAACAATATATTTTAAAAAATATAGAATGCCGATGAGCTATAAGCCATCGATAAAATTCAAAGAATATTGACTGGTATGGAACGTAGACATTTACCAACGAGCAATATGCCGATGCGGGTACTTACCTGCAAGCACATGCTGACGGGTGGCCAATCGGCGGCCAGGACCTTCTCGATAAGAAATACCCATCAGTAGAACATCGATAAATGCTGACGGGTAGGGGTACCCCGTCGGCATATATTTGCCGATGCCAAAAATCTCGACAGGTAATTGTTTTGCATGTAATTGTCGTGTTTTGTCGTGTTTTTATTAGGATTTTATATTATTCTTAGTATTTCTTGAGTCGATTAGTTAGATTTCTAGGTTGTTTTTCTTGCTTTGTTGCTTTTCATGTTTCTTGTTGATTTTATATTCAACTGGGTTAAATGGCTTCAATTAATTTCAGGTTTGGTGAAATCCTTGGGTTTTTATGTTCAGAATTCCTATTTTCATAGGTAAAGGTATTGAAGGAACAAATACTATCCAAGGCACGCTACTGCAAGCCAAACTTGACGCCAAGAGAAGCTTCAAAACACCTATCATTCTAGAATACACGCCAGCGCACGCCAAACTTGACGCCAAGCCCTGGCGCATGCCAACATTGACGCCAAGACTCACGCCAAGCATCGCCATCCCACGCAAAGCGTCGTCAGCCTGCGCCCAACGCCCGCGCTCACCGTACCCCATGCCAAACCGCTCATCGTACCCCACACCAAACCTCTAGCCAGGCCACACCAAGCGTCGCCATCCCACACTACATTAAGGGCCATGCCAAGCGTCGCCATCCTACGCTGCATCTGACGATAAGGGCCACGCCAAGCGTCGCCAGCCCACACCAGGCTCGGCCAGGGCCGAGCCACCTCTAGCCATATCGAGCCAAAATGTGCCAAAAAGCTAGCCAAGGGTCTAGGAAGGTGCATCCGGTTCAAACCCGAGAATTTTAAGCCTCTAAGGCTATTTTGGCCCATTTAAACCCAATTAAATGTAATATAAATAAGATACTTCTTTCATTTTGGAAGAGACCTCTCATTTTCTCCCAACCCAAGCATGGGTTTGGGATTAAAAATCCTCTCTCTAGATTTTAAGATCTAATTTCTCTCTCTTAGGTCTTAGATTCAATTTTAAGTTTTGATGTAATTTCTTTTTTAAATTTAGATTTAATTTCATGCTTGGTCTTGGGTTCGTAAGCCTAAGAAGAATCCAAAACTCCTTGGGTTTGTAAGCCTAAGATAAATTCAAGTCATCACTTAGATTTTAATTTCTTGTAATTTCATTCAAACTTTTTGGATTCTCTTTTAATTCAAGTAAGTTTTTCTCTATTTACATGCTTTTCCTCTATTTTCATTCTTGTTATTCATGTTATGCCTTTTGCTTTAGCTTTTAAATTTCTTGTTAGATCTTGAGAACTGGCTATGGAATCTAGATGAGTGACATGTCTAGATCATAGATCCAGTCTCAGATCATTTTTATTTTGAGTTTTCATATGCTTTATTGTGATTTAAAATTCATGCATAGTTTTAGGTTAAATCTTAGATCTACTCTTCGTTCTTGTTATTTTCCGTAAAGTTTTAAACTTTGACGTCAACTTTTAATGCTCTTTCCATTGATATTTCAATTGTTCAGTTTACATTATTTTTAGATTTTATGTAT
>BMAC01000194.1:1254984-1302679 GCA_014905375.1 Phtheirospermum japonicum
TTGTGAAATCCTTGGGGTTTTATGTTCAGAATTCCTATTTTCATAGGTAAAGGTATTGAAGGAACAAATACTATCCAAGGCACGCTACTGCAAGCCAAACTTGACGCCAAGAGAAGCTTCAAAACACCTATCATTCTAGAATACACGCCAGCGCACGCCAAACTTGACGCCAAGCCCTGGCGCATGCCAACATTGACGCCAAGACTCACGCCAAGCATCGCCATCCCACGCAAAGCGTCGTCAGCCTGCGCCCAACGCCCGCGCTCACCGTACCCCATGCCAAACCGCTCATCGTACCCCACACCAAACCTCTAGCCAGGCCACACCAAGCGTCGCCATCCCACACTACATTAAGGCCATGCCAAGCGTCGCCATCCTACGCTGCATCTGACGATAAGGCCACGCCAAGCGTCGCCAGCCCACACCAGGCTCGCCAGGGCCGAGCCACCTCTAGCCATATCGATCCACCTTGAGACAAAATGTGCCAAAAGGTCTAGCAAGACCATTTTTGGTCAAACCCAAGATTTTCAAGCCTCTACGGCTAATTTGCCCCATTTAACCCCAACTAAATCTAGTATAAATAGAACCCAACTCTCATTTTGTAAACAATAACTCCCCTCCCAACCCTTGCATGGGTTTGGGATTAAATTTCTCTCTCTAAGCTCTTAGATCTATTTTCTCTCTCTTAGATTTTAGATTTAAACTCCTTGGGTTTGTAAGCCTAAGATAAATTCAAGTCATCACTTAGATTTTAATTTCTTGTAATTTCATTCAAACTTTTGGATTCTCTTTTAATTCAAGTAAGTTTTTCTCTATTTACATGCTTTTCCTCTATTTTCATTCTTGTTATTCATGTTATGCCTTTTGCTTTAGCTTTTAAATTTCTTGTTAGATCTTGAGAACTGGCTATGGAATCTAGATGAGTGACATGTCTAGATCATAGATCCAGTCTCAGATCATTTTTATTTTGAGTTTTTCATATGCTTTATTGTGATTTAAAATTTCATGCATAGTTTTAGGTTTAATCTTAGATCTACTCTTCGTTTCTTGTTATTTTCCGTAAAGTTTTAAACTTTGACGTCAACTTTTAATGCTCTTTCCATTGATATTTTCAATTGGTTCAGTTTACATTATTTTAGATTTTATGTTCATGCAAGCATGGTTGTACTCTAGGCTAGTCCAGTTGTAATTGATGAAACATTGCTTGTTCTTGCTTATTTTCAATTTCCATTTGGGCATACGATCGAGGCATTCTACCAACTTTCAATTTACATTCCTAGATTAGTTTACTTAGTTATTTCCCATATTATTGAATTTCCTTTAGTTATTTTCTATTTTCAAAGCTACAAACACATTGAATCTTGCAGTTCGATCTCCGATAAAACCAAGCCAAATGAACCTTTATTTTCAAAACCATTAAAACTACAAAAACAAAATGGCGCCATTGCGACTCAGCTTGGTTAAGGCTTTCAATTCGATTGTTGTCTCTTTATGTTTTAGCTTTCCTTTTTATTTGAAGATTTCTTTGAGTGTATTCAAGGTCGTCGAGCTCTCGGACAAGAGTTAGCTCCTTATGTTTCTAACCTAGAGCGTTTACAACGTAGACATCCCTTGCTTCTTGAGTATGACATGGAGACTAATCCTTCCAATCCCAACCCTCAAAGTTTTCACTCACCTGGGCCCGTACATCAAGTCGAGCCCTCTCCGATCGATAAGCCCGGGCCGTCGACTCCCTTTCCCCCGACTCCTCCCGAACAAGACATTAGATTTCAAGGAGTGATTTTACCACTCAAAGGCAAGCCATGGGCCAGCCCCAAGGTAATGCTTCTTTCCCTAACACTTTTAGTTATGGTGGCTTTTGTTTATGTTAAGAGTAACACAACCAATATAAAACTAAAAAATAGCAAAAGAGTTGCAATTAGATATTAGAAAATGAGTATGAAAAAGTGCTTAACTTTTATTCCCAAAAATCAGATCGGATCGGCCTTGGTCGGACCCTTTTTACAAGTGATTGATCAATAAATACAAGCTTTCTCTCTCTAAAACTCTATGTTTCTCTCTCTCAAGAATTGGGGATCCCTTCTCTCTCTCTCTTGGAGAGTCTATTTATAGTTTTTCATTGAAACCCTAATTAGACACCTTTCACTCTCCCATTGGTCCTCCAAGTTTTCTCTCACGTGTCCACCGCCTCAATGCCGACCTCAGACATTTTCCGCCGACTTAATGTCAACCTCAACTATTTTACTCACCAAAAGAATCTGGAGACGACGGTCTAACGCTTTAGCTCAGCAACTTCAGCCTGACACACTCGGGAGGAGTGCTCAGCAAGTGACCTGGAACAGCGCCGACCTCAGCTCGGCACGGCTAGCTCGGCGCTCTCGGAAGAGGTGCCCAGCAAGTGGCCTGGGATAGAGCCAACCTCATCTCAGCATGGCTTGCTCAGTATCTCCAACTCGGCGTGCTCGGCAGGGATACCCAGCAGTTGGCCCAGGGCAGCGCCGACCTTAGTTCAGCATGGACTGCTCGGCAGATCCAGCTCGGTGCGCTCAGTAGGGAAGCCCAGCACGTGGCCCAGGACGGCTCCGACCTCAGATCGGCATGGCCTGCTCGGCAGCTCGAACTCGGCGCGCTCGGTAAGGATTCCTGGAAGGTGGCCTAGGGCAGCGCCGACCTCAACTCGGCATGGCCTGCTCGACAGCTCCAACTCGGCGCGCTCNCTGTCTCTTATACACATCTAGATGTGTATAAGAGACAGGCCTAGGGCAGCGCCGACCTCAACTCGGCATGGCCTGCTCGACAGCTCCAACTCGGCGCGCTCAGAAGGGATTCCCGGCAGGTGACCCAGGGGGAGCTCTGACCGCAGCTCGGCATGGCCTGCTTGGCAGCTTTAGTCCGGCGTGCTTGGCCTGGCCTGCTCGGCACCTTCAGTTTGGCGCGCTCGGCAGGGATGCCTGGGAGGTGGGGCAAGACAGTTCCGAATCCAGCTTAGTAGTGGGCATAAGATCCACGCCTGCTCGGCACTAACCACTCAGAAGGGATGCCAGGTGTTGCTCGGCATCCCGGGTGGGATTTTCCCGCTTGCTCGGCACCTTCTGCTCAGCGGGGATGCCGAGTACGGCTCGGCAGGTTAGGCGTTCCCTGCTCAGCTAGTGGGATTTCCTTAATTATCTTGGGCCAGCTTTTTCCTTTTGGTCTTTGGGACAACATCGACCATCAACGAGCCCCTGAGCGCGGAGTCGGCTATACGTAGGCGGGTTTGTGCTCATCCAATCTTGTTCGTCTGAGGGAACCGAACCGACTTGGGTTTGGGGTGTCTTGTCCCAATGACCTTGTTTTGTGGGAAGTTTGACTATCACACTTTCTGAAGTGGAAGCTTTTACAGCACTTCCTTTAGACATTAATGTCCCACCGTCGTCTTCTTGTGTTTTTGGAGTTTTGTGACATGTGACTCCTTCCTTGGACTCTTGTGACCCATGACCGTTACCTCCCTTCCTTTAAACAAACCTCTTGACTTTCATTTCCCATCGTTTCTTCTCTTTTCCACTTCATTCATTTCCTAACCCTTCAAACTTAGAGCAACAGCATAATACATACCTCATTATCCCGGTTTCCATTCGGCAAACTCCATTCTTCAAGCCGAATGGCATCATGGTATAGCAGTAGAGACCTCTTGCCGAGTAGAATGACGTGTGCTCCTGATCGCCCGAGTACATTGGGATCTGGTTGTACCCGGAGTAGGCGTCCATAAAGATCATCAGTTCGTGTCCAGCAGTTGCGTCTACTATGTAGTCAATGTGTGGGATTGGGTAGCTGTCCTCCGGGCATGCCTTGTTCAGGTCCGAGAAGTCAATGAACAATCTCCATTGACCGGTCTACTTCTTGACGAGCACGGGGTTAGATACCCAGACCGGGTACCTGACCTTGTGGATGAACTTGTTATCCAAAAGCTTCACGACCTCTAACTCCAGTGCCTTGTATTGGTTCGGGCTGAGCTTCCTCCTTTTCTGTATAACCGACCTGACATTCTTGTCAATGTTGAGTCGATGACAGGTTTGTTCTGGGTTGATCCCCTGCATGTCAGCGTGTCTCCAGGCAAAGACGTCCTGGTTCGCCTTCAGAAAACTTATTAGCTTGGACCTAATGGGCTCCTTGAGGTCATGGCCGATCCGGAGTTATTTACTCGGGTTGAGCTCGTCAACTAATATCCAGTCCATCTCTTTGACTTGTTCCGCATGAACAACCTTTCTCTTCAGACTCAACTTGTGAGGATCCAGCTCATCCTCCCCGACTTTCAGCTCGACGTTTTCAGCTCGGCATACGGTGTCTGACTCCCACATTGGTTCTTTTCCTGCGCGACAACCTCAATCCCTACTCAGGTCGGCGTCTCTCTGCTCAGTCAGCTCTGTTCGGCATTGCTTCCCAGAAAGTTCTTTTTCCAACTCTTCCCTGTTTTGTTCGGTTCTAACGAGCTCAACACGTTTGTTAATGTTCTAAACGGTGTCCTGGTCTTTCTCTCTTTCTTCTTCTGTTAATTCACCCATTTTTTCCAAGCTCAACACTTGTCTCTTTTCGTTTATAGTATCTTTCAGCACTTCTGTCAGAGTGTGTGTTTGTTCTTCAGAGATTATGTTGGGCTCATGATTGTTGCGGCTCTTAATCAGGTCATTTCTCTCTTTCACGTGCTCGACCATATTTATCTGCCTCGGTTTGATGAACCAGCTACACTCCCTTGCTGCTACTTGGTCTCCTCGGTGCTCGCACTCTCCTACTATGCCTAGAAATTTGATGGAGTAATGATAGACCGACATTGCACCTTTGAGGTCATAGAGGGTCGCCCTTCCGATTAGAGCGTTGTAATCGCTGGGCACATCAATTACTTTGGAAGTGATGATTATTATTCTCTTCTCCTCTCCGGTACCGAATTCTACTGACAAGCTGACTTGGAATAATGCCTGGACGCATTCTTGATGATCCATTTGATTCGGTCATCGCATGGCTTGATGTACTCCTTTGGTACTTGCATTCTTCAGAAGGCCGGTAAGTAGATCATGCTAGCATAGGCCCCAGGATTGACCAAGACTCTATATGTTTGGATTCCTAAGATCGGCACCATGATAACAAGGGCATCCGAGTGTGGGTGGTCGAGCGGTGCTGCATCGTACTCGTGAAATGTGAAGGACAACACATATTTGTCCTCCTCTAGCTGGTCATCAAAATGGAAAGTGTCTGACCTCATTACTCTAGTTTCTGGATGGAATTTCTTGCCTCTGATGAAGATCTTTCTTTTTCAATTTAAGATCTCTTCTTCTGCTCGGCTCGTATTGACAAAGGTCAAAATTTCTCTTGTGCCCGGTTCCAGCAGTTGGGGGTGGGAGTGGCTGATTGTTACCTCTTCATTCATGTCTGGATTGATGGTTCTTTGAGAATGGAAACAAGTTACGGTCATCACAAACTTTGATCAGAGCGCGGACCAAGTTGTGGCACTCTTCTGTGTTGTGCCCAATTGACCCGTGATACCTGCAGAATCTCTTCTTATCGAGCAGGGAGGGATCTTTCTTGATGGGTCGAGCTGGAGGGAGAATGTCCAGGTCCTTGATTCCCTCGAAAATTGTGGCTACAGCTAGCGAGTAAACCTCATTGTACTCGGCAAAGAGATCGGCGTGTTTTTCCTGCAAGAGTTTATTTGGTGCGATTGCTTGAGAGCTTGGATTTTTGTCAACCTGACAGGCTGATTCGTGATATGCGGGAAGGATATTACTGAAGCAGACATGTTCTGCTCGGCTGTGATTTGTGATGCAGCTAGAGCGAGAGATTCCTGGAAAGTCTGCGGGTCCTGCTGGTTATCGATCCATTTGAAGAATGAATTATCAGATAATCCGTTTTGAGCTAAACTGAGTAGGGCTTCATCACCGTGGGGTTGAGACTCCGAAACTTGCTTTGTGAACCTTGTTATGTAGCTCTTTAGTGATTTTTTTGGTTGCTGTACTATGGTGGTTATAGCTCTTTTGGGTGCAACGGTGGCCTTAGAAACCATGAAGTGTCCTCGGAACGAGGATCTCAGATGTGGCCATGAGTAGTTAGAGTGACGCATGGAGAACAGTTGGCACTGTATGTGTCGGATGCGCCGAGCATGTCCATGTAGTTCTGGTAGTGACTCAAATGTGAGTCAAGGTCGCTGCTCCCCTTGTACAGAGCAATTGGGGGATTTCCAATTTTCCCTCTAATGGTTCAGAGAGAATTTGGATAGACTAGGGGGACTCGTCATCACATGCCGAGCTGATCACGACTGGCCGTGAGATCGGGTATGTGGGTTGGATTAAGGGAGTGATTTGCTTGGCCTCCAGCTCGGCAATCCTTTGCTTCAAATATTTTAGCTCTGCCAATTCTTCCTTTGGCTTACGTGGGATACTCATGGAAATACTCTTGCTATTGGCCGACCTCTCGAGGTGGTCTTCCCGTTCTTTTCTAGCTGGCTTTCCGAGCAGTGCAAAGAAATTTAGGGAAGAGGAGAATGTAAGGTGACGCGCGATGGGAGGTCTCTCGCGCTTGCTCTTGGCATTCAGCTCAATTTCATCCTCTAGTCTTCTTCTCCCAGTTTTCATTCCTGCCTCGCGAGCTGGATCTGACTCTGATTGTCCTTCCAAGAGGTCGACATTCTTGGTATTGCCGACCAGAGCTTCTGGTGTCAAGATTGACTTTCCTGCCATTTTCATCATCTCTTCAAATTCTTTAGCAAATGCAGGGTGCTGCATGAACGACCTTACTTGTTCCGGGTCGAGCTCATTTGGGCCCGATTGCACAGTCCTCTCCTGGCACTCCTTGCAAGGATTTTTCCTTGAACTTTCTGAAGGATTCATATTGACGAGTAAGATGAACAGAAACTCCTCCTTGTACTGACCAACCTCAAATACAGTGAAGTGCTGAGGTTCAGCCCCTCACGAAAAAATGAAAATCGTGCAGAGAATAGAAAATGAAATTTGAAGTGCTGACTGAGCAAGTGGGACTGCAGATCACAAGAAACCTTCTTCTAGCGCCATTTTGTTTACGTTAAGAGTAACACAACCAATACAAAACCAAAAATAGAAAAAGAGTAGCAATCAGATATCAGGAAACGAGTAGGAAAAAGTGCTTAACTTTTATTCCCAAAAATCAGATCGGATCGGCCTTGACCGGACCCTTTTTACAAGTGCTTGATCAATAAATACAAGCTTGCTCTCTCTAAAACTCTCTATGTTTCTCTCTCTCAAAAATCGGGGATCCCTTCTCTCTCTCTTGGAGAGGCTATTTATAGTTTTCCATTGAAACCCTAATTAGACACCTGTCACTCTCCCATTGGTCCTCCAAGACTTGTGCTCACGTGTCTACCGCCTCAATGCCGACCTCAGACATTTTCCACCGACTTAATGCCGACCTCAACTATTTTACTCACCAAAAGAATACGGAGACGACGGTCTGACGCTTCAGCTCGGAAACTTCAGCCTGGCACACTCGACAGGAGTACTCGGCAAGTGACCTGAAACAGCACTGACCTCAGCTCGGCACGGCCTGCTCGGTAGTTCCAGCTCGGCGCGCTCGGTAAGGGTGCCCAGTAGGTGGCCCGGGATAGCGCCAACTTCAGCTCGGCATGGCCTGCTCGGGAGCTCCAACTCGGCACGCTCAGAAGGGATGCCCGGCAGGTGGCCTAGGGCAGTGCTAACCTCTGTTCGGCATGGTCTACTCGGCAGCTCCAGCTCGGAGCGCTTGGAAGGGATGCCCAGCAGGTGGCCCGAGATGGTGCCAACCTCAGATCGACATTGCCTGCTTGGCAGCTCCAACTCGGAGGGCTCAGTAGGGATTCCTGGCAGGTGGCCCAGGGCAGCACCGACCTCAGCTCGGCATGGCCTGCTCGGCAACTCCAACTTGGCGCGCTCGGTAGGGATTCCCAGCAGGTGACCCAGGGGAGCTGCGACCTCAGCTCGGCCTTGCCTGCTCAACAGCTTTAGTCCGGCGTGCACGGTCTGGCTTTCTCGTCACCTTTAGTTCGGCATGCTCGGCAGGGATGCTCGGGAGGTGGGGCAAGACAGCACCAAGTCCAGCTCGGCAGCTTCAAGTCGGCGCGCTCGGTAAGTTGGGCATAAGATCCGCGCCTACTCGGCACTAACCGCTCGGAAGGGATTCCAGGTGTTGCTCGGCATCCCGGGTGGGAAATTCCCGCCTGTTCGGCACCATCTGCTTGGCGGGGATGCCGAGTACGGCTCGGCAAGGTTTGGCGTTCCCTACTCAGCCAGTGGGATTTCCTTAATTATCTTGGGTCGACTTTTTTCCTTTTGGTCTTTGGGACGATATCGACCATCAACAGCTTTGTTCCCAACATGGGAGGGCATGGTGCAAACCATGCTGGGAATTGATTGTATTTGAGTGGTCTCAGCAACGTGGGAGGGCAAGGTGCAAACCACATTGCCCCCGGTTCTCACGGCATTTGTCAACTCGGCATGGGAGGGCATGGTGCAAACCATGTCGGGTTTGATGGCTTCACGGGCATGAATAGTCCTTTTGGTGGTTATGGAGCTCCGAATTCCTATCCGAACGTGCAAGCCCCAATTCCGGTCCGTATGGCTACGAAACCTCTCAACATATTCTGAATATGCCGAGCCCAAATCCCGGTCCGTATGGAGTTCCTCCCATTTATAATTTCAATCATGCTCTGAATATGAATCTGAATGGTAATGGTGGTGGTCCCGGTTATGAAGGTGCCAATACTTATATTCATGATGGCACGCCCGATGAGTATGCTTTTTTGGGGGGTTTGAATCCGAATGCTTCATATACCCCACCCATACTCTCTATGAAAGAAGTGAGCAAGGCCTTCGTGGGGGCCCCTATTTCATCTTGTGTATCTCTTCCCCTCGAGTTTATGGCTATCGATATCCGTTTGCTTGATTTTGCTCGGATTCCGATCTTTCACGAATTTGCTAAAGAGGATCCCCTCCAATTCATCCGACAATTATAATGGCATGTCTTGAGTTTCCATCGCCCGAATATGATGAGCTTGGAGAATCTCCAACTCCGTTGTTTCTCATATTCTCTTCAATAAAAAGCTTTGATGTGGTTTATGAGTATCCACTCCAATTCATTTCAAACATGGGATGACCTCTCGGCAACATTTTCGGATCATTACTATTCCATGGAAAAGACGTCCGACTTGAGAGTTAAGATTGTCTCATTCAAGCAAATGAAGAACGATCAGTTTCATTCCTCTTGGTATCGTTTCAAAGATCTTATCAATAGTTGTCCGCATCATTGCTTTTCGAATGATCTTTTAATTCAAACTTTCTATGAAGCTTTGGACCCGTAATATCAATACATGGTGGACACGACGGCTGGGGGTAATATAACAATTCATCCTCCCCAAGTGCTCCTCAAGGCTTTCACCACGTTAGTTGAGAATTCTAAACAAAAGTCCTCACGAGCTTTATATTCGAGTGCTAATGAAGTGATTGAGTCATCTTCCCCTGAGAAACTTGCATTGGACAAGGAAATTGTGGCGTTGGAAGCTCAAATTGCCAAATTGTCTTGCCCCAACCCGGATCCTCCATGTGTGTCTTGTGGTATGAGTGGTCACGATACTGTGCATTGTCCTTCTAATCCCTCTTTCTATATGCCGACACCTCAATTGGAAGAGGTATATGGGGTTCAAGGGCGCCAAGCGGGACCCGGTGTTGCTAAGTCGCCTTTTGCTCGTCCATCAAATTATAACCCTCCATATCATCCAAGCAACCGCTTGCATCCGAACTTTAGCTATGCCAATGCTAATACGGGAGCTCCTCCTCTTGTGGGTCCTTCCCGTCCATCTCCCCAGATGAGTGCTACATCACCGACTCCCGGTCCGAATCTAATGATGATCTTGCTAAAATTTCAATCCATGGATGCTCGATTTGAAACCCGGTTCACCGCTCTCGAGGCCTCCAAATGGTTTGAACACAAAAGTGGGGCAATTGGCTACCTATGTGAATATGCTCAAACAAGCCAATGAGAAAGGGAAATTGCCGAGTCAACCATCACACACCCACGCGATCACATCCCTTAGAAGTAGTCGGGTCATTGATAATAAGGTTGTTCCACCGGCCGAGGATGAGGTAGTTGCTATTCCTACTCTTGTCAATCCTTTCGATTCTACCCCCGTGGGTCCCACTCCGGCTAAAGAAGTTCCCTATGGCTTACACAAATCTTAAAATGCTTATAATCCACCAATTCCTAAGGCCTTGTTTGGTCTAAGACTGGGAATACCAGTATTGGGATTCCGAATCCCAATCCTCGTTTGTTCTACGACTCTAATTTTCAATCCACAACCAACTATTTATTACACCTAACCCCACACCCATCTCTTTTATCACATCATCATTATATTTAAAAAAATAAATATTACTAAATACAATATAATAATACACTATCATCCACTTTTCAGACATAATTTGACATCAAATATAATATAAAAATACATTATCGTCCACTTTCCATACATGATTTGACATCTACAGTAACAAGTAAAGGATTCTGAATCCTATAACAAACAAGGATTCTTACTATTTAAAGAATTCTGAATACTCAAGATTCTGAATACTAGAATTCAGAATCCTAACGAAGCCTAGTCCAAACAACAAGGCTCCCACGCCTTATCCCTCACTGTCACAAAACACTAAGAAATATGATTAATTCCAAAGGCTCCACAACCTTGTCTAACATTAACATTACTCTCCCATTATTGGATGACATTCGAGATATACCCACATACTCCAAATTCTTCAAGGAACTTTCATCCAAGAAGCTCATGAGTGCTCCAAACGAGAGCGTTGTGCTATCTAAAGAGGCGAGCATTGTTTGTGACCCTTCGATCTTGGCTCTCAAGAAGATGGACTCCGACTCATTTTGTATCGATATCAAGCTCGAAAATGGGAAGTTGACGAATGGCATGCTTAATTCTAGGGTGGGTGTTAATTTGATGTCGTCTTCGATTTATGAGCAATTGGAGTTAGCACCCTTTCAAGAGATGTGGATTTGATTACAATTGGTCGATCGGTTAATTAGATACCTAAACGGGGTTATTAAGGATGTTCTCGTCAAGGTTGGAGGACTCGTTATCCCGGTGAATTTTGTTGTCCTCGATGTTGGCATGGTTTCTAATGATGGTGCTGAGCATACCATTTTGCTTGGACAACCCTTTATGGCCACTACACAATGCTTAATTGACATTGGAAAGAAGAATCTCACATTGACCATCATGGGTGAATCGGTCACGTTTTCTATGACCAACTTTTCATCGATTCCTTCAAGTATTTATCATGCGGATTGCCTACTTATTGATGAGATCCATGATTTGGTCGAGCAAGTCTTCATGGTGGAAAAGGGCATTGGGTTGATCGAGCCGGTGGTTGATGCTAGTGTTGATTTTGTGGATAGTGAGATTTTTGTTCTTGGCAACGAGTCTTGTATACTTCCCGATGAAACCGATTCGTATGATAGAGCTTGTGTAAGTGTTGTTGAGGGAAATGACATGTTTTTGAAAGGGGGGTCGAGTTTGTTGATGTGAAACGAGACGTCGAACCGATTGCAAAATTTGACAAATACCTTAAGGGAATTGTTGATCTATTTGAGATAGTCCCTGATAACCACTCGTCGTTAAGCGTAAAATTAAATATTTTATTTTTCCTCATCTTCTCTCCACCAACTAGTAGTAGCGACAAGTAAGGGTCGATTCCACGAGGAGTGTGGTTTAGATCGTGATAGTCCGTATTTTATTAAACAGATAAATGGGTAGAAATTGCGAACTAATCTAAAAGAACTAAATAACAAAGTAAATAAGCAAATAACTGAAAACAAGCAAGAAAATAATTAACGGAAAATTCAATAATAATAAAGCTCTAGTTCTAGTTCAGTTTCCACCCCCGTTTCACTCATTTAACCAACCACAATATCATAATTCATTTATCATATGCAACTAAAAACCCTAAGTAACAATAAGCTCTGCTACTCAAATTTGCCCTTACCGTTTATTCAATTTAAATAAGCTCTTCAATTGATTCTTGTTATTGAATAACCTAGAATAAGCTCTCTAGATTCAACCCAACAACAACATTAATAACCAGGCAAATAGGTTAATCTAAGTAATAAACACATAAGCTCGGTTTATTCAACCTCTGTTGTGTTATCCCTAACGATGCATAATCATTAGTTGCTACCAACGAAATAGAAATTACGACAATTACACGGGAAGCAATCCTATTTCTAGAAATAGAAAACCAATCCCTAATCTAGGTGATCAAGCCAAATTAAGAATTAAGCAATCATAAATTAAGAATAGAACAACACAAACAGTGGCATAAGAAGAACGAAAGACAATATTACATAAATTAATTAGAACATAGTTTCTCGAGGGTTTCACCATCCCTAGAACTAGATAATAAGTTTACTCACTCATGGAGTTCATAGAATAACAGGAAAGTAAAGAAATAAAACATAGTTCTAAGATAGAAAAGAGATGAGAAAGCTTAGATCTTAGAGTTTTGGTCTTGGATCTTCAAGCTCTTGTTTATTGGGTAATTTGGGATCCCCTCTTCAAGCCTTGGAACCCTAGGATTGTGTTAATGTCCCTTTTGGACGGATCTAGGATGAGTTTATATAGAATTCCTATTTCTTACCGCACAAGATTTCTTCCAAAAATAGCCCAGCAGTGTCGCATCGACAGGCGTCGACCGACGCGTGCCAGCCCTCGGGCGTCAACACGGATCATCTCGGCGTGTGTCCCGGCATGTCGGTGTGTGTTGCATGGTCAGGTCGACCGACGCTTTTAAAATCGACGCAACTGCAACTTCCCATCAACACATGGTCAACCAACACGAGCCCAATCGACGCGAATGAAAGCAAATTCTCGGACAGGGCGTCGATCAATGGATCTTACCTCCAGCGTCGACGCGAGTCATTGATGCATTTCTTGATTCTTTGGTTTTCTTCGCCGTTTTTGATCCACAAACCACCCGACAATTATCATTACTTCAAATGAGCACTAAATACTGCAAAATAGATCAAGAATACACAACTGGTGCTCCTACACTCATAATAATAAATATGAGAGAAATAAATATATATTAGAATATTAAGCACATAAAACATAGTTTTTAAACCATTAAATATCGCACATTTTCTAGCCTGTCACCTGACGAGGGTGAGAGGAAGCATAAGCTCGAGCTAAAGCCTCTCCCATATCATATCAAATATGTCTTTTTAGAAGAGGATGAGAGAAAGCCGATCATTATCTTTGCCAATTTAAATCAAGAGGAAGAAGAGAGGTTGATCGAGGTGCTTAAGGCTCACAAAGGTGCCATTGGGTGGAGTCTTGGAGATATAAAAGGAGTTAGCTCCTCAACGTGCATGTTTAAAATTGTTCTAGAGGATGATGGCAAACCGTCTCGAGAATTCCAAAGGCATTTGAATCCTAATCTTAAAGAGATCGTGAAGACCGAAATATTAAAATTGTTAGAAGAAGGTTTGATATTCGTGATTGGCGAAAGTGAATGGGTGAGCCTCGTTCATATGGCCCCAAGAAGAGCATCAATACCGTTGTTGAGAACAAAATAGGAGAGTTGTTGGCTACACGGGCTACGACGAGATGGAGGATGTGTATTGATTTTAGGAAGTTGAATGCGGCAACCAAGAAAGATCATTTCCCCCTCCCATTCATAGACCAAATATTAGACAAGCTAGCCGACCACCATTCTTATTATTTCTTAGACGGATTATCGGGCTACTATCAAATTGCTATCGCGCCCGAAGATCAGGCCAAAATGACTTTCACTTGCCTATTTGGAATCTTTGCCTTCCGAAAGATGCCATTTAGGCTATGCAATGCCCTGGGGACATTCCAAAGATGTATGCTCTCAAAATTCTCCGACATGATTGATAAGTATCTTGAAGTCTTCATGGATGACTTCCCCGTGTATGGGGATTCATTTGATGAGTGCTTAAAAAATCTTGAGGAGGTGCTAGCTCGGTGCGAGGAGACAAACTTGACATTAAGTTGGGAGAAGAGCCACTTCATGGTCCGGAGTGGCCTAGTTCTTGGCCATTTGGTTTCGGAGAAGGGGATTGAGGTTGATAAGGCCAAAGTTGAGGTTATTGAAAAGCTACCCCCTCCCCTCAATGTGAAATATGTAAGAAGCTTCCTTGGGCATGTCGGCTTCTATCGACGGTTCATAAAAGACTTCTCAAAAATTGCCCGCCCCTTGTGATGGTTGCTAAGTAATTACGTACCTCTCGAATTCAATGAAGATTGTGAGGAGGATTTCTTGTCTATTAAGAAGAGCCTTGTGTCCACCCCCATCGTTGTGGCTCCCGATTGGAGCTTACCCTTTGAGATTATGTGCGATGCCTCGAGTGAAGAGGTGGGGTCCGTTCTTAGTTAACGGGTAGAAAAGGTGTTAAGAGTGGTGTACTATGTGAGTTTGATGCTCAATGATGCTCAAAGAAATTACACGACAACCGAAAGAAAGCTGTTGGCCGTGGTCTTTGCTCTCGAGAAGTTTCGTTCATATATCATTGGATCTGGAGTTACCGTACATCGTGACCATGCCACATTGCGCTACTTGTTATCCAAGCCCCAAGCTAAAACTCGCTTGATCCGTTGGATCCTATTGCTCCAAGAGTCTGATATTGAAATTAAAGCTCGAAGGGGTTGTGAAAATGCGGTGGCCTATCACCTTTCAAGAATGGTCATACATGGTGGAGATGGGACGGCCATAGGCAAAAACTCGCCTCACGAGAACTTGTTGGAAGTGGCTCAAGCACCTTGGTATGCCGACTATGCGAATTACTTGTCAAATGGTGAGCTTCGACCGGGAATGAGTTGGCATGAAAAGAAGCATTTCCTCACTAAGCGTCAAATCTTCTATTGGGATGACCCCTTTATTTATAAGGTGGGGAAAGACATAATGATTAGGAGATGTGTGCCCGAGGATGAGATTCAAGATCTACTATAACCTTTTGCCATGATCATCAAGCCGGAGGGAATTTTTGAGAGAGAAAAATGGCCCTTAAGATATTAAGTTCGGGTTTCTATTGGCCATCAATAAATTATGATGCGCAAGTACACGTTCAAACATGTGATAATTGCCAACGGACGGGGAGCATCTTGAAGAAGAAATAAATGCCCTTGGTAGGTAATTTGGTGGTTGAGATCTTCGAAGTATGGGGAGTTGACTTTATGGGGCCATTTCCCAAGTCGATTGATGGATTTGAGTACATTCTTGTGGGGGTTCACTATGTTTCAAAATGGGTCAAGGCCATACCCACAACCAAGAATAATGCCGAGGTGGTTTTTAAGTTTGTGAAAGAGAATATTTGTGCTCATTTTGGCTTTCCGAGGGTGATAATAAGCGATGAAGGAAGCCATTTTTGCAATAGGTTGTTCGAGAAGCTTATGGGGGCCTATGGTATAGAGAATAAGATAGCTACCCCATATCATCCCCAAACTTCGGGGCAAGTTGAGATGAGCGAAAAACAAGTGAAGAGCGTGCTTGAGAAGATGGTGCAACCTAATCGAAAAGATTGGTTAAGAAACCTAAGCGATGTTTTATGGGCCCTTCATAAGGCTTATAAGACGGTTCTAGGCATGAGCTCTTACCATTTGGCCTTTGGGAAATCTTGTCACTTACCCGTTAAGATTGAGCATAAGGCGTTCTGGGCAATGAGAGCCGTTAATATGGATTTGAAAGAGGCCGGTCTTGAGAGGATGTTGCAAATTGAGGAGCTAGATGAGTTTCGGGATAATCAATTTGACAATGCTCATCTTTATAAAGAGAGGACAAAGAGAATTCATGAAGAGAGGTTAATTCCAAAAAATCTTGAAGTTAGTATGCCCATTTTGCTCTACAATTCGCGCTTGGCCCTCCACCCCGAAAAGTTAAAATCCAAATGGATGGGGCCCTACACCATTGAAGACGTCAACCCAAGTGGGGCAGTCACCTTGTCCGACCCCAAGACTCAAGAGCAATTCCAAGTCAATGGCCATCGAGTCAAGCCCTGTCGCCCCGGATTATTTTTTCCACCCGACAAAGAGGTCATTGCTCTAGTGGACCCTCCAACCGCCACTTCACCATAAAAAGAAAGGGAGTTCGTCAAGCTAGTGACGTAAAACAAGCGCTTGTTGGGAGGCCACCTATGTTCTTTTAGGTTTGTTTCTTTTATCTTTACATTTTTTTTCTTTCTTTCTTTCTTATTATAAAAATCCATAAACATTCAAAAAAGATTAAAAATCCAAAAACATTTTTGAAAAAAAAAAAAATTATTGTCTTTTGGCTCTTTTTGAACCTTGTTTTGTTTTGATTTATGTATAGATTTTCTTGTGTTTTTGACTTTGTGTGATTTTTATTTTTAGTGTTTTGCTTTCCGACTCCAACCCTTGCCGAATTGATAAGCTAGTATCGTTCATGGAGCCGGTAGACACAAGCCATGCTCGTTTTTTGCTTGGATTGATTGGATGCTTAAGTGGACCCCGCCGAGCTCGACCCAAAATTGCTCGGTTAAGGAAGTTTCTATTTCACCCTCCTTTTACTTGTCTTTCATTAAAATGCAACGAGGGCATTGCATGGTTTAAGTATGGGTGGGTAGGTGGCTGGGGTCCGGATGTCACAAGCATGATTTGTCTTTCTTTACTCGAGCATTCTTGGCGAAGTGACGCTAACTAGATGTGCTTTTACATGGTTGAGTCGTTTTTGTGTCTTTATTACATTGTTGAACAATCACCACTTGCTTGGAAGTTTGAGTAATTTACTTGTCGGGTTTTTGCATGTATATGCCCTCTTGTGTGAGGAGTTGAATTATTGTGCTTCGTCCAACCCGCCTATATATATAGAATCAACATTCACTCATGAAAAGATTGCAAATCTCTAAAAGCTCTTTTGATTTTGTCTCCAAACCCCGGTGCAAACTAGTGAGTAGACTTGTGTGAATTATCGGCATGCTTGTATTTTTATGGACATTGCATTGAGGCTTGGTTTTGCTCGTACATGATTGAATTTGGAAATCACCTCGATGCACATATATCACCCATATTCTGGCCATATCCAAAGGAGCCCTCTTGAACCTATGCCCCGTTTCTTGTTAGCCGAGCTCGATTTTAGCTCTTATATCTCCATAAATTGTGAGACGAGAGGGTATGTTGTTAGTTGACTTGGAATGTGTGGAAATCAATTAAGGGTCTCGGGTTTTGAGTTTCTTATACAAAAGAAAAAGAAAAAAATAATACTCCAACACAAATCCCGAAAAGTGATAAAGCGTGCATTCATGTGAAAAGGCTAAGTTTAGTAAAAAGAAGCAAATTCAAAAAGTTTCTAAGTGTTGTGAAATAAAAGTCAGAAAAGTGTGTAAATGTACGAAAGGGTTTCGAATGAAAAGTTTGGTAAATTGGGAAGGGTGAAGCGATCATAAGCTTCAAGTTTTAGAAGTTAGGATCTTTGTGTGTTATTGATAACATTCGATCATGTGTTAGCCACTATATCCAAATATTCCATACCTTACCAAAGAGACAACATTACAACCCGAAATAAAGACCTCTTTAGATTCTTGTTTGGTCATGTACAATGGGCGATTTTGAGTTTTTAATTTGTGAAATCTTGTCGAGGTGCATGCATTGTCCGATTTGAGCATATACACGTCCCTTATAACTAAACACTTAAGTGAATTAAGCGAACACCCTCAAAATTCCATTTGTGTGGAAGTCATCGATTTGGTTTTCACTTGAGAAAGAGTAATACGACCAATACTTGGCGATAACAAGTTTATGTTGATATTATTACCACCTAAATAGGATAAGCACAAGGATTTTTCTTTTTGCGTAATGTCATTGCATGTACATTCTCGAT
Organism: Phtheirospermum japonicum; assembly: GCA_014905375.1. Taxonomy (NCBI): domain Eukaryota; kingdom Viridiplantae; phylum Streptophyta; class Magnoliopsida; order Lamiales; family Orobanchaceae; genus Phtheirospermum; species Phtheirospermum japonicum. The sequence continues at coordinate 1,272,876 of BMAC01000194.1, forward strand.
TCTTTTTATTGTTCGAGGACGAACAAACCGATAAGTTTGGGGTAGTTGTTTTGCATGTAATTTTTGTGTTTTTCTCGTGTTTTTAATTAGGATTTTATATTGTTTTTAGTAGTTTTTGAGTCGATTAGTTAGTTTTCTAGGTTGTTTTTATTGTTTTGTTGCTTTTCATGTTTCTTGTTGATTTTATATTTAATTGGGTTAAATGACTTCAATTAATTTGAGGTTTGGTGAAATCCTTGGGTTTTTATGTTCAAGATTCCAATTTTCATAGGTAAAGGCATTGAAGGCCAAAATACTAGCCAGCGCATGCCACTGCAAGCCAAACTTGAAGCCAAGAGAAGCTCCAAAACGCCTAACATTCTGGAATATTAGCCAAGGCACGCCAGCGCACACCAAACTTGATGCCAAGCCTTGGCGCACGCCAAGACTCACGCCAAGCGTCGCCTGCCTACACTCGCCGTACCCCATGGCAAACCTCTCGCCAGCCCATGCCAAGCGTCGCCAAGCCACACCAAGCGTCGCCAGCCCACGCTACATCCGATGCCAAGGGCCACGCCAAGCGTCACCATCCCACGCTACATCCGACACCAAGGGTCATGCCAAGGGTCGCCAGCCCAAGACAGGCTCGGCCAGGGCCGAGCCACCTCGAGACATATCGAGCCACCTTGAGCAAAAATATGCCAAAAGGCTAGCTAATGGTCTAGCAAGACCATTCTTGGTCAATTTTGGTCAAAACCGGGATTTTCAAGCCTCTAAGGCTCATTTGGCCCATTTAACCCCAACTAAATCTAGTATAAATAGAACCCAACTCTATTTTGTAAAAAATAACTCCCCTCCCAACCCTTGCATGTGTTTGGGATTAAATTGCTCTCTCTAAGCTCTTACATCTATTTTCCAAGCTATAAAAACATTGAATCTTGCATTTGAATCAATCTCTGATAAAACCAGGCCAAATGAACCTTTATTTTTAAAACCACTAAAACTACAAAAACAGTAATACCCGTCGGAAAACCATCAGTAAGTATGACCTGGATAAGATGAACCCTAAATTCAAATATGAACTACACTTCCTATGTGTTTAGATGTGATGAACCCTAGATTTAAATTGTGATTGGGCATTGATTGATTTATATTATTTACGCTTTTTCATTTGATTTTCTTGTGCTTTTATCAATTTTCTCAACTCGGTATTTCTCGTTTATTTGTTTGAGTTTGTTCTTTATTTTTAATCAAACGAAGCGAAGTAGAATGAGTTGCATGTAATTCTAGATATCGGGCTGCATAAATCCTCCGAATTAGGGCGAAATCTAATAGGAAAATTCAATTAGTTGCATTTATATTTCTTGGGGTTTTAATTAAGTATATATTCTAGTTAAGCAATTCGAGACTATGATTGATTCACTCGAACTCGAGATTTTAGTTATATTAGAGAATTTTATGGTCTTTTGAACCATGAATTAATATGTGGATTCGGTAGTACTTAAGGGATTATGATGATTAATTTGGGTACAACCACAAGTTAAATTTAGGGGAATTTTATATTCAAATAGGTTTTTAGTTATATTAGAGAATTTTATGGTCTTTTGAACCATGAATTAATATGTGGATTCGGTAGTACTTAAGGGATTATGATGATTAATTTGGGTACAACCACAAGTTAAATTTAGGGGAATTTTAAATTAATTTGGATTCGGTAGTACTTAGCTTCTCAACTTTGGTTTGAGCACTTATTTTTTGTTTTGTTATTATTTTTAATTTAGTATTTCGTAATAACAATCATCTTTTGATCGATTAAAATAATAAGAAAAACTAGTTAATACTAATAATCATAATTTTCGTGGGGACGATATCCGATGCTCTAAACGATGGGTGCTTCGAACTTTCGTACCTAATTTTAAAATAAGTTTGTCAAAGCTTAAAAGTTCGCTCGCAAGAGTACGAGTTCTCTTTTAGTTTGGTAAGTTTAAATCGAGTCGAATATCGAGAAACTAACAATCAGAATTTTGGATGTTTGTTTGATCACAATATTACACACGAACAAGTATAATTGAGGTTTTTGGTTTTATAAACTACGAATTGAGAAGAAAGAAAAATTATTTAAAACTAATCAATTAAACTAATTAACTTATACTAATTAATAAAATAGAATTAAAAAGAACTAAATAAACTAAAAACTATGAACTATGGTTTTAGAAATGGAAGAACAATTAAAGATCATTGCGAAATTGAAATAGAAATGATTACGATCTATAATATCTAATAAATCCAAAGTACTCGAGCATCTAATAGTTCAAATCAGTAAAGAAAGAATAAATTATCTAAAATCTAGAATTAACTAAAAACTAATCTACAAAGAAACTAAAGAGTTTAGAGTACTTAGCTTATCTAGAAAGCAGTAAATATCCAGTGAATCTGGAGAAAGAAGGACGATCTCGATCAAAGATTAAATCAAAAGTCGAAGGAATGGAGCGTAAGAACTTGCAATGTTGAATCTTCTCTCTCGGTCTTATATCTACATTACGGAGGAAGGAAACGGGCTCTATATGCATCTTGGAACCTTAGGAATATGAAAAGCGTAACCCTTGTTGAATAATGGAAGGGTATATATAGGTTTCCAAAACATAGAATAGAAGTTTCCTTAAAAACCTCGATCCTGGGCCCTCTAGCGGTAGCTTAGTGGTAAGGGCTACCGGTAACGCTAACATTAGCCTGTCACTGAAATTCTCTGTCTGTCCTTAACGGTATAGCTAATGGTAAAGAACCATTAAGCCTACCATTAACACCTCTTTAAAGCCTTCTAACGGTAGAGCTAACGGTAAGGCTACTGTTAAGCCTACCATTAACTCCTCTCTGAAAGTCTCTGTTGTCACTTAGCGGTTCGCCTAACGGTAAGGGCTACTGGTTCAAGCTTTTTGGTTGCCTACTTATGAAAATTTGTCAAAAGTTCAAAAGCTTGCCCGCAAAAGAACGGGGTCGTGCGTAGGTTGGCAAATTGACTCGAGTCGTCTCTCGAGGAACACACAATCAGAATCTTGAATAGTTTTGTCAATTCAAGTAACATATACAAATAGGGGGGGTTGGGAATTTGATTGTTTTTATTATCTAAGAATTTAAAATACATGAACACTAATTAAAACTAGGTATTTTAATTCAGCAATTGGAACTTAAAAACTAGAGAAACTAATCTAAGAACTCAAGCAAGATTAACTAGCGTAAAAGAAAAGACAATTATCTAGAACGAAATGTAAAGGAAATAAATTACCAAGCATGAATAATAACTAAGAATTAATTAAACTAAGATTACGAATTGCGATATCAAAAGTATCTAAGGTTTGGAACATGAWATAACTCAAGAACAATTATTAGAAACTACTACTTAATTGCATAAATTAAACTAAGAAAGCGGTTAAAGAGTTTAGAGTACTTATTAAACTAGAAAGCGTAGTAARTTCTCCAGCTAATCCGGAGAGATTGCGTAGACCTTGCCCGAAAAATCGAGTCATGAACTGATGGTTGGAACTTGGAGCTTCGCGATCCTCGAATCTTCGATCTTGATCTATTATTGTTATATGAGATGTGATGGTGTTGTTCTCGAACCAAAAGGATCGAATATTCAGAGTATGGGGGTCAGGTGTCTCCTTTTGGAATGGACTTAGAAGGGTTTATATAGTTTTCCCTTGACTTGGAGCATAGAAACCCTAAAATCCCGATTCTGGGCCGCCGCATCGATGGCGCATTGATCGACGCTTGCAGGGCCTCGGCGTCGACGCATCTGATGGGCTTGGATCGACGCTTCAGAAAGTTGCATCGACCTTGCGTCGACCGACACCTCTTCAATCGACTCTTCAGAGAGTTGCGTCGGCAGTGCGTCGGCTCCCCATCGATCAGCGCGGATCATGGCTCGCGTCGATGGAGCGTCGACTATTAGGTCGATCGACGCGACAGAAAGTCCGTCTCAATTTCTCGATCTTTTTGCTACTCGTTCACCGGAAAGCTCGTTCTCATACCTCGAACATCAAACTTCATCTACTTTCGTGCTGAACTCTTCCGGTTACTTAGTTGTAAGGTGAAAAATCACAAATAATCACTTATTCGCATCAATCTGGGTCAAAAAGTGGTAAAACAAGCTGATAGTACAAATATACGAATTAGAGCTTAAACTACCCAACTTATACCAAATACAATAAGAAAAACAATATATAATACTACTAAAAATAAGGACAAATATGTGCTAATCAACTACCTCTCGCTTAGTTGGTTTGTTCGTTCTCGAACGAACAATAGATTCAACGTATAGCAAGAAATGAAAATTAGTCCAAGCAATGAGCCGTGCAATGCTACTTAAATAATTTTAAAAATATAGGTACATGTAATGCAACTTCAGACACTCCACCCATATTACATTGTCGCTTCAAAATCGAATTCATGCATCCTCACAAAAGGGAAAATATATAGGGGTGTACGCTCAAAGCACTCGAGTATTTTCTGCATAGGATGTGTATACGCTCAAATCATTCAAATACAAGCACAATAAACAAGAACTGAAAATCAATCTCTTCTCAATCGCAAATTAAATGTGTTATCGAGCAAAGAATCGGAAAAGGTCTTTTCGAGTTTTAAATGTAAGGCTTTTTGGACAGGTATGGAATATATAAGTCGTGTGGCTAACTCACGATCTAACGTGATCAATAACTCACTCAACCTAATCTAATCACGAAGTAACTTGCTTCACCTCGTTCAAAAATACTCTCATAATGTAGCCTTTCGAATATAGGCTATTTCTCAACTCATTACTCTAAACCGACTTGTAACTAAACCACTTAATCAAAATTGAAGCTTATTACATGCTTCATTTTACAACTCAACTCATGCCTTTTAATCATAGGCTTCATAAATAAAATAAATAATAAACACAAGCCTTCATTAGCACGTAGGCAATGACTAACACAATTCACCATCCTTCTTTTTTTTATATATATATATCCCCCTCTAGTTCTGTTTTATGGGGTCTTTCCTTTTTTTTTTCTTTTTATTGAAGGATGGTGGTCCTTTATTACAAGAATTCATAAATCCCTTATAAAAACTCCAAAACACTAATAACCAATAAAAATTACTAACTCCTACCCCATGCTTTTAATGGGTTGTAGGGGTCGACTTAAAAATCACTCATGGCTAATGGAAATGGATTTTTTGGCTATGATTGGCTCATTCGGAATTTATAGTGGCTAAAATATATGGATATGGACGGAATAGGGTTTTATCTGTGCCTTAACCTCATTTTCAAAGTCAACTACACACAGCGGTTTCAAAGAGATATCAAGACTGAAACTCATTCAAGCACATGCAAAGATGATAATTCACGCAGGCTACTCACAGGCTTTTGCATGAAAAAGTTTTGAATTGACGCTGCTTTTAAGGTTTTGCATAATCAATTGCGTCCAAGTACCATTTTACAATATATAAATATTAATTTTGAAAAACTTATGCACTTATACACGCTAAAAAGACATGAACATCAAATCATACTTAGTTAACTTCGATAGGCAAGCCAGACAAACACAATTCAGCGCAGAAATAGCCACCAATCACGTAAAAATTTAAAATTTAATATTGCACACAATTTTCAATCACATACTCAACCATCCCCCCTCTTAAAAGCTCGGCAATCCCCTGATTGCCATAATCATAAAGAAAACCAATTTAAACAAGGAAAGGGGTAAGAAAATGTCCCTGAAAATTAATGGTCGAATTTCTTCCATTGAAGTTGCGCAATTTCCCGTTGTCTAGAGCCTCGTGATTAGATTCGTCCTCAGCAATAATAAAGATAAAAATAACAAATAACGTCATCAGCAATAATAAAACTCATTAAATCGTTACCACAGCTCGTCAGCAAATCGTAGTTTGAGCAAACTGCCGTCGAGAAACATCGACATGGCCTAGGATAGCCGATCACCGCGTGCCTAGGCAGTGTCATCACCGCGTCGATACTGCTTCGACGCACGCGTCGATACTGCTTCGACGCACGCGTCGATCGACGCGGCGGAAGGGTCAGCGATAAGATTCACCGTATGCATTCTAGCGATTTACCCCTCCGCTAAATGATGTTTAGCCATGGGTAAATTCACAATTCTTTAAGAAAAACGTCCATGGTGCAAGAACACGGAAAAAAGAAAGGTGCATGAAAAAAATAAAATTTTATTAATTGCTGAAACAAAACACGTAGACAACCAAATTAAAATTGCAAATAAAGAGGATAAGGTGGAAGGACAATTCCATGACTCGATAATGAAACTAAATAGATAGATAATGGCAAGTCCCAAGAATCTAAGGGGATTTAAAACCCAATTTCTCTAACGCGGCGATCTTCTTGCTAGCTTCGTCCAAGCACTGCTCCCAAAATCCTAAATTCCACTCGTTTGCCGCGTTTCTCACATTAAAATCCTTGATTTGGGCCTCCAACTCCTCAATTCGGTGCAAAAGCACGAACTTCTCTTCTTCCATGAAGTGTTTCTGCTGAATTAAGTTGAACCCATCGCGGACCAAGTCATTGATTTCGGCTTCTTTCTCCTTAAGGTGCTTGTCCTTAGTATCGATCTCGCTAGCAAACTGGATCTCGCCCCATAACATCTCATTATTTTGCTTGGTTAGCTTTTCAATTATCTCTTTAGCCAAGATAAGTTCATCATGAAGCTCGTCCATGGTCATGCTCGTTCCTCGAAAGACTCCTTGCTCTCCTTGAGATCACGCTCAATTCCCCTTAATTCTCTAATGGTGGTCCTAATTTGAAGGTTCATGTCCCTCAACCCCTCGATGATCTCCTCTGCCCTTCTCAATTCGCCTTTTAAAGTATCGATTTGGAGGGTGTAGTTAACCTCATCCAATTGATAATCACCAACCAAATTGTGCGCCTGCTCGACTTCATCATGCAGCTGGTCCAATTTTTTTTGTGCTCCTCTCTCAACATCCACCTATTCTCGTGGTTTTTGGTGCTTTTTAGAATTGGCCTCATGGTATGGAGAGGCTTGGGGAGAAAATATATGTGGTGTATGAAGTGTAGAATAAAAGAGAATGTAGGGGGGGTTGATTTATATAGAAACAAAAATCTCTTGAAAATAGGAATCCTAGATTCACCCATATTACAAATAAGGGAAGAGATATTAAGTTTCCTAATCTAATTAGAACTCTTTTAAGACAAAGTATCTTGACCCCATAACCAGCCAAATTTCGTGTGGAATACTTCCTAAAAAATTGTTTACCTAATGGGGATATAACTCCCAAAAATCGCATCCAAAAATTACCAAAAAAAAAAATTTTACGCAGTCGGTCGGCTTGCGCGCCCAGGTAGCGTCGACGTTGCGTCGGTCGACGCGACTACAGGCTCGCCACCAAATAAATCCTTCAACCTCAAAATGATGAATTAATCTCTTCTTGACCTAAATCCTGTTCAAACACTTGAAAAATATATAAAAAATAGAAAAAAGAAATAACTAAAATAAAAGAAAATCAAAATATAGAAAATACAATAGCTTGGGTTGCCTACCAAGAAGCGCATCTTTTAACGTCGTTTGCTCGACGTAATTTCATCGTGATTAAATTTCAATTGGAGGCGGGTCCACCATCGCCCACACCTCGCGATCTTGTCTTGTTATCTCTCCATCACGGTATAATTTAACGCGATGTCCATTAACTTGAAATGTTGCGTCTCGTTTTTCATCGTAAAGGGTTACTGCTCCAAACTCGTTGATCTCTTTTATCACGAATGGTTCACTCCATTTTGACTTTAGTTTCCCTGGAAAAAGTTTAAATCTCGAGTTAAAGACTAGAGCTAACTTACCTACCTCTAATTGCTTGTTGACGAGTTTCCGATCATGGTGGGCTTTGGTCATCTTCTTTTGCCTCCATACGGCATCATAGGACTCATTCCTTATTTCCTCAAGTTCAGTTAGTTCCAGCTTCCTGTACTCGCCTGCCTCATCATAATTCATGTTCAGTTTTTGAATTGCCCAACTAGCTCGATGTTCTAGCTCAACGGGCAAGTGGTAAGCTTTCCAATAGATTAGTCAAAAATGGCTCATTCCAAGCAGCGTCTTGTAGGCTGTTCGGTATACCCACAGTGCGTCGACAAGTTTGACTGCCCAATCCTTTCGACTCAACCCGACTGTTTTCTCGAGGATGGCCTTAAGTTGACGGTTGCTCGTTTCGACTTGACCAGACGTTTGAGGGTGGTAAGGCGTAGCTACCTTGTGTCGGGCTCCATATTTTTTCATCAGTTTTGCAAATGCTTTGTTACAAAAGTGGCTTCCCTCATCACTTATTATCGATTTTGGCACCCCGAATCTACTGAAAATATTTTCTTGGAGGAATTTAAGGACAACTTCTGCATTGGCTTATCGAGTAAGGATTGCTTCCACCCATTTTGATACGTAGTCGACACCAAAAAGGATGTACTCGAAATCTCCACTCTTAGGGAAAGGCCCCATAAAGTCTAACCCCCATACATCAAAAATCTCTACCACTTGGTTAGGTACCTGTGGCATTTCGTCTCGCTTCCCTATGCTTCCGGTTCATTGGCAGTTATCGCAAGTTTTGCAATATTCAAACGCATCAGCAAATAAACTCGGCCAATAAAATCCAGCTTGTAACACTTTGAATGCCGTCTTTTGAGCTCCAAAATGTCCTCCATGGTCGTGGAAAAATTGAAGAATGCTCCCCTTTTCGTTGTTCGGAATGCATCTCCTATTTAGACCATCCTTGCAGCGTTTGAAAACATCGGGATCATCCCAAAAGTAGTCCCTGCATTTACTCAAAAATCTCTTCCATTCTTGGTAGGATAAATGGTTAGGCACTATTTTGCAAACAAGATAATTCACAATATCGGCGTACCAAGAAGTAATTAATTGCTCAAGATTAAAAACATTCTCATAAGGAAAAAGATCGTTAATCATAAATTTCTCACCCTCATTCTCCTCAATTATCATTCTAGACAAATGATCCGCCAAAATATTTTCAAAACCTCGTCTATCTTTTATTTCCACATCACTTAGCATATAACTAGCATAATAAATAACCCTAAGCAATTTTTTCACACGTTGTCCCAAAACAGACCCCACCGCCTCATTAGAGGCATCGCACATAATTTCAAAGGGTAAGGTCCAGTCGGGAGCAACAACCACAGGGGCAGACGTAAGACTCCCTTTTAATTCATTAAACGCATTCAAACATTCTTCATTAAAAAATGAAAGGAGTATCTAAGGTCAATAGTTTGCAAAGTGGACGACTTATTTTTGAAATTTTTTTGATAAAACGTCTATAAAAACGTGCATGACCAAGAAAACCCCTGATTCCCTTAACATATCGAGGCGGAGGGAGGGTTTCAATTACATCAATTTTTGCCTTGTCAACCTCCAACCCCTTTTTAGAAACAACATGGCCTAAAACAGTGCCACTTTTTACCATAAAATGGGATTTATCCCAACTCAAAGTTAGATTTTTCTCAATGCATCATTCTAGAACTCTTGACAAATTAGATAAAAAATTCTCAAAAGATGACCCAAAAATTGAGAAATCATCCATAAATACTTCAAGAAAGTCTTCAATAAGATCATTAAAAATTGAGAGCATGCACCTTTGAAAAGTCGCTGGTGCGTTGCACAGGCCAAAGGGCATTCTTCGAAAATCGAACGTGCCAAAGGGGCATGTGAACGTTGTCTTGCTCTAATCTTCTGGAGCAATGGCCACTTGATAATAGCCCGAAAGGCCATCCAAAAAGCAATAGAATTCGTGTCCTGCAAGATTGTCGAGAAGTTGGTCAATGAACGGTAGAGGAAAATGATCCTTGCGAGTGGCCGCATTTAACTTCCTACAATCGATGCACATACGCCATCCAGTAGTTAGTCGGGTTGGAACTATCTCACCCTTGTCGTTTTCGGTGATGGTGATGCCTCCTTTCTTTAGAACCACATGAATGGAGCTTACCCATTTCCTGTCGAAGATGGCGAAAATGATTCCTTCGTCTTTAAGTTTAAAAATTTCTTTCTTAACCACCTCATAAAGTGTTGGTGTCAGTCTCCGTTGACTGTCCCTGGCAGGCATGGCGTCGGGTTCCAGCTCAATTCGATGCATGCAAGTTACGGGACTTATCCCTTTGATATCGCTGATGCTCCATCCTATTGCCTCCTTGTGGTGACTTAACACCGCAAATAATTCTTTCTCCTCGTGCTCCAACAAAGCCGAGTATATGATGATGACTTGTTTAGTTTCGTTGGGCTCGAGAAAAACATACTTCAAGTGGCTCGGTAGCGGCTTTAACTCCACCTTTGGACCAAGTTCGGGTGCACTAGCTATTTCACACAATTCCTCATCAAAATCTTTAATCCCTTCATAATCTTCATCGATCCCATTCAAATCTATCTCTAACATCTCTGCCACCCTGTTCAAAAATTCTGTGTCGTCCTTGACGCTTAAATCATCTAGCACAGTGATTCCCTTAAGCTCGTGAACACAAGAGGCAATAGGGTCAACAAACGAGAAATCTTCATTCATGTACGGTGAAGGAGTGTTGTTGATATCTTTCAGCGAAAATGTGATTGTCTCACCCATCACAGATAAGGTCATCCTCCCCTTGTGTACGTCAATTAGTGTACGAGAAGTGGACATAAATGGTCGGCCAAGCAAAATTGTATGTTCAGTGCCTTCCTTCGGAACCTCGCCTACATCCAGTATGACGAAATCGACTGGAATCACAAGCTCGCCAACTTGAACTAAGACATCCTCGACTATACCAAGTGGTTGTCTAATTGAACAGTCTGCCAATTGTAGCTGCATCGTCGTTGGTTTCGTTTTCCGCAAATCGAATTCCTTATAAAGGGAATAAGGCATCAAATTGGTTCCTACTCCAAGGTCGAGCATGCCTCGTGCTGTCTGTCCATTTCCCAAGGTGATGGTTATGCAGAAACTGCCGGGGTCTCTCCCCTTTTTGGGTTGTGGCCCTTTGCATATGGCGCTCACCTCCTTGGTTAATTTAACTTGCTAAAGTGTCTCCAGACGCTGTTTCCTCGCTATTAATTCCTTGAAAAATTTTACGTATGCGGGCATCGTCTTGATTACGTCTAACTGAGGGAGATTAATGTTGTTGTTTTTGAGTAGATTGTAAAGTTTCATGAACTTTTTATTCACTTTGGCTGGGCGTAGGCGACTTGGGAAGGGAACCTTGTCTCGAATAGTGGATGGCAATGGATTCGGTTGCTGAGTCGGAGAGTCTTTGGAATCGTTGATTGCGGTGGGTGGATTTGGAAGTTTCCCTTTTAAAGAACCCGGTATATAAGGATTTGGTGACTTGTGCATTTGGTCCACCGGTCTGAGGGCATCATTGGTGGGCAACTCCTCACTTGGAATTTTTGTTTCATCTTCCTTCCCCTCTTCGATCCCATTATCTATTTTTTTCCACTTCGTAAGATATGAACTGCTGAAGCTTGCTCGGGTTGACTCGGGAGTTTCCCTTTTTCATTTTCAGTTTTGGCCATGAATGTTGCCATTTGTCCCACCATCTTCTCTAAGTTCTTCACGCTTTTATAAAGGTCATTCAAAACCTCTCCTTGATTATTAACTTGTGTGGTAAGATTTGCGAGCCCATCCCTGTTTCTGATTGTCTCGGTGACTTGGTTTTGCTACCAAATCAGCAATTGATCGGTTGGTTGTGATGGCGCAGACGTCGGAAGCTTGTTCGGTGGTTGATCAATTAGTGTAGTAGTGTTGTGCGGATTTCCAGGGCCCCATTTAAGATAAGGCGAATTTTGCTGTGCGTTAAATTTGGTTGACGGTCTATGCTGATAATTTGGGATGTCTTGGTGGCGCATTTATTCTTTGATGGCGTATGCTTCGGATTCACTTTCGTCGTAACACACCATTTTTCACGTATCCACCAAAGTCCATGGATCTTCGTTGGCAAGGCCATGAAATTTCAGGAGGTTGTTGATGATATGAGGATTCAACTCGAAGTCTCTTGCAGTTCTGCCCAACACAATGGTAGAGCTATAGGGACCCACTTGAGGAGTCATGAATTCTCTTTGCCTTGGCTCGCGCACCTCCCGCTGGTATCTCTCTTGGTTATTTGGCCTCGCATATTCATTTCTCTCATCGTAATTGTCATTTGCAAGCCAGTCATTGATCTCGTCTCCATGGTAAGAGCTTTCGGAATAGTCGTCTTGAAATTGGTGGTGACGGTTTCTATTCCCTCCTCCTCTTTCTTTCTGGTCTATCATATTCCGCTGAATATTGTCCCAATACTCTTGAGGTTGTACTGGTCTATTGGGACGAATTGGTTCACTCCCGTACCCGTTCCTTTGTCGTATAGGTGGGTTCCTTTGTGGTTGTTCGTTCTCTTCGTTGTGGTCAGGGTGGTCCAATCGCAACATTGTTTCAGGAATTGGATCACAAATAAAATCAGTCGTGTCAAACGATTCACTTGTGGATGAATGAGGTGGCCTCACTTGGCTTGAACGATGAACGTTGTCGATGAATGGTGATCTACGACCTTGTATACACTCAACAACAAATTAAACGCATCGACTAGAGAAAATAATTATACAAATAGACAGCTATAAAGACAATAAAATAAAAATGAACAAACATATTTTTGAAACCTTTGTTATGTTCCCCGGCAACGGCGCCAAAATTTTAGTTCAAGCTTTTTGGTTGCCTACATATGAAAATTTGTCAGAAGTTCAAAAGCTTGCCCGCAAGAGAACGGGGTCGCGCGTAGGTTGGCAAATTGACTCGAGTCGTCTCTCGAGGAACACACAATCGGAATCTTGAATAGTTTTGTTCAATTCAAGTAACATACAAATGGGGGGGGGGGGGGGGTGGTTTGATTGTTTTGATTATCTAAAAATTTAAAACACATGAACAATAATTAAAACTAGGTATTTTAATTCAGCAATTGGAACTTATAAACTAGAGAAAATTAATCTAAGAACTCAACAAGATTAACTAGCGTAAAAGTAAAAGCAATTATCTAGAACGAAATGTAAACGAAATAAATTAACCAAGCATGAATAATAACTAAGCATTAATTAAACTAAGATTACGAATTGCGATATCAAAAGTATCTAAGGTTTGGAACATGAAATAACTCAAGAACAATTATTAGAAACTACTACTTAATTGCATAAATTAAACTAAGAAAGCGGTTAAAGAGTTTAGAGTACTTATTAAACTAGAAAGCGTAGTAAATTCTCCAGCTAATCCGGAGAGATTGCGTAGACCTTGCCCGAAAAATCGAGTCATGAACTGATGGTTGGAACTTGGAGCTTCGCGATCCTCGAATCTTYGATCTTGATCTATTATTGTCATATGAGATGTGATGGTGTTGTTCTCGAACCAAAAGGATCGAATATTCAGAGTATGGGGGTCAGGTGTCTCCTTTTGGGACGGACTTAGAAGGGTTTATATAGTTTTCCCTTGACTTGTTGCATAAGAAACCCTAAAATCCCAATTTTGGGCCGCCGCGTCGATGGTGCATCGATCGACACTTGCAGGGTCTCGGCGTTGACGCGTCTGATTGGCTTGCATCGACTGACGCGTGCTTGGATCGACGCTTCAGAAAGTTGCGTCGACCGATGCCTCTTCAATCGACGCTTCAGAAAGTTGCGTTGGCAGTGCATCGGCTCCGCGTCGATCGTCGCGGATCATGGCTCGCGTCGACGATTGCGTCGGTCGACGCGACAGATAGTCCGTCTCAATTTCTTGATCTTTTTTCTACTCGTTCACCGGAAAGCTCGTTCTCATACCTCGAACATCAAACTTCATCTACTTTCGTGCTAAACTCTTCTGGTTACTTAGCTGTAAAGTGAAAAATCACAAATAATCACTTATTCGCATCAATCTAGGTCAAAAAGTGGTAAAACAAGCTGAGAGTACAAATGTATGAATTAAAGCTTAAACTACCCAACTTATACCAAAAACAATAACAAAAACAATCTATAATACTACTAAAAATAAGGACAAATATGTGCTAATCAACTACCGTAAAGCCATCGCTAACCCATTATGGGAACTTTCTGTCGCCCCTTAACGATTGAGATAGCGGTGGAGGGACCGCTAAGACCTTTGCGGTAGGAGCTACCGCTAACCCTACCACCAAGTTAGTAAATGTGCTACTTCTTCGCCGAATCGCTCATTCTCGTCTCTCGGTTCTTGCACCGATTTGCAAGCTTCATTCAGTGTTGAGCTTCTTCGGCTACTTAATTGTATGGGAAAAGATAGAGCATAATCACCCATTTGCATCAATCTCGGTCAAACATGGTAAAATAAGCTAGAGATACAAAATTACGAAAATATGCTCAATCTATCCAACCTTTACCAAAATTAATCACAAGTCTAACTAAGATACTACCAAAATATATACAAAAATCATGACAAAAGCATGCTAATCAACTACCCCATGCTTTATTGGTTTGTTCGTCCTCGAACAAATGATAATTCCAAAGAATAATAGGTATGAAAATAAGTTCAAGCAAAGAGTCGTTCCATGCTACTTAAATAATTCATAAAATATAGATAATTGCAACGCAAACTCAAATGCTAGACCTTTGTTACATTGTCGCTCCAAAAACAAAATCATGCATCCTCACAAAGGGTAATATATATGTGTACGCTCAAAAGCACTCAAGTATTTTTTAATGGGGACGTGGATACGCTCAAATCATTGAAATACATGCACAATAAACAAGTATTGAAAATCAAAAACTTCTCCATCGCATAATAAGTGTGCAACTAACAAAGAATCAGAAAAGGTCTTTATGGGTTGTAATGTAGGCTCTTTGGACGGGTATGGAATATATAAGACGTATGGCTAACTCACGATCTAACTTGATCAATAACTCACCAAATTATTCTAATCACGAAGCAAAGTGCTTCACCTCATTTAACTCTCATAATATAGCTTTTACACTTAAGCTATTTCTCAACTCGAAACCCAAAACCGACTTCTGAACAAACCACTTAGACAATTTAGAAGATAATGATATGCTTCTTCTTTAAACTATACTCTTAAACATTAGGCTTCATAAGAAAACCAACAATACTAAACACAAGCCTTTATAATCATAGGCAACAACTCAACAAGATTCACCATCCTCTTTATTCTTTCTCTTCTTTTTTTTTCTCTTTTTTTAATATATATTTTCCCTTTTTTATATTTTTTTTAAGGATGGTGATCTTTAACCCTTATTACAATCTTTTCATAAATCCTTGATCACAAATCCAAAACACAAATAACCAACTAAAATAACAAACTCTTACCCCACGCTATTAATGATGTAGGAGTTAACTCATAAACACTCATGGCTATAGGAATTGGATATTTGGCTATGAGGGGCTCATTCAGAATTTATAGTGACTAATATATCTGGATATGGTCAGAATAAGGGTAATTTTTGTGCCCAATCGTCATACTCAAAGCTAACTACACACTGCGATTTCAAAGAGATCTCAGAACAAAACTCACTCAAGTGCATGCAAAGATGATAAACACTCAGGCTACTTACAGGCTTTTCCATGAAGAGATTTTGAATTGACGCTGCTTTTAAAGTTTTTCGAAATCATTTGCGTCCAAGTACCATTTTACAATATATATATAAATAATAATTTTGAGAAATTTATGCACTTATACATGCTCAAAGACAAGAACCTCAAATCAAACATAATTAACTTTGACAGGATAAACCAGACAAGCACAATTAAGCGGGAGAATAGCAATCAATCACGTTAAATTACTAGCTATTAAAACCACAAATTCAAATTGCACAATTATAAATTGAAAATCATACTCAACTACCCTCCCCCTCCTTAAAAATTTGGCAATCTCCGAATTGTACATATAAAAATCAAAAGAGGAAGGGAATAAGAAAAATGTCCCTGAAGACTTAATAGTCAAGCCGCTCGATGTAGAACTGTGCAATTATCCTTCGTCTCGAACCACGTGATTTTGATTGTCTTGAATAAAAACTACAAAAACAAACAAATAAACAAAAATAAATAAAAAACTAACTAATTTTTTTGTGCTATATTGATTTTCCATTTTTTTCTTGGATTTAAGCTCATGGATGTAAGATGCAATAGAATCAACAAACAAACATTCATCTCGCATGAATGAAGAATAAGTATTATAGATATCCTTAAGTGAAAATGTAACCGATTCGCCAAAAACTGAAATAGTCATCTTACCCTTATTCACATCTATCAATGAATGAGAAGTAGACATAAACGGACGACCTAACAATATAGTGTGCTCCTTGATCTCGGTCGTCACCTCGCCAACAACCAAAATAAAAAAATTAACCGGAACTACTAACTCAGCAATTTGCACAAAATTATCCTCAACAATACCTAGAGGGTACCTGATCGATCGGTGCGCCAATTGGAGTCGCATGGTGGTTGGTTTCATCGTCCCAAGATAAAACTGCATATAGAGAGAATATGGCATCAGATTAATGCAAGCATCAAGATCAAGCATTCCTCGCGCTGTGCCCATTACCGAGCAATATAGTGATGCAGAAACTCCCGGGATCTTTTTCCTTTGGCAGCAATGGCTTTTTACAAATCGCACTAACCTCTTTCCTCAACTCCACTCGTTGATCTGCGCCAAACGCCTGTCTCTCGAGGCAAGCTCTTTGAAAAACTTCACATATGTTGGCATCTTCTTGATCACATCCAAAAGAGGAAGGTTAATATTCACATTCTTCAGAAAAATGTAAAGCTCCATGAATTTTTATATTCTTTGGCAGGACGTAGGCGACTGGGAAAAGGAACCTGATCGCGAATCGTGGTTGTTGGCTGTGCTAGCTGCGTCTTCGAGGACTGACTGGGATCGTCAATTGGCATCTGAGTAAGGGCTTGGTTTAGGATTACCCCCTTAATGGATCCCAGAACATAGCGATTCGGTGACTTATGCATCTGGTCCACCAGTTTGGTTGCAATTTATTTCTATGGAACTAGCGTCGAAACTATGGCAACCTTTTCTTTTTCCTCCTCTTTCTTAAGTACACCATTATCAGTTTTCTTCCCATCTCGAAGGACATAAACAGCTAAGGCCTACTCTGGTTAACTCAGAGATATGTCCTTGTCGTTCAACAGTTTTGCTATAGAAGCCGCTATTTGACCCACCATCACTTCCAAATTATTCAAGCTCTTAGAATGTCCAAGATGGCTCTTAGTAAGGTCATTTGCCTATACACTCACTTGCGCAAGTTCGTCTCGGTTATGAATGGTATCAGCCACTTGATTTTGCTGCCACACTAACAATTGATCGTCTAGATTGAATGGAATAGGTCCTTACCCCTTCGTAGGATATTTGTTTGGTGGGGGTGCTGGCAGGTACTGTATATCGGTTTTTGGAGGCATCGACAAATGATTTGGGTTCCCAAGACCAAACTTGAGATTCGGGTGATCACGCCACCCTGGATTATAAGTGTTCGAGTAGGGTTTATAGTCCTTCGTAAACTTCTGCCTGGAATTAGGAGGTTGGTTGTGATAATTCTGGATAGCATTAACTTCCTACTCTTGCTCTTCGTCAAACATCACAATGCATATATTCGCCAAATGCCCTGGTGCTCCACAATGACCACATACTTGAATGGTCTTTTTCGAAGAAGCCTGATTTGCTAGCTTGGCTTTCAAGGCCGCCACCTCTTTGGCTAATTCCTCGACCCTCTTATCGTCTTCCTTTTTAGTTATAAATATTTTATTTACTTTAAGTTTCTGAGGCCGATTATCTGTTTTCTTGGATTTTTTGCTTATCTTCTCTAGCACTCTCTTGGCATCTGAAGCTGTCAAATCCCCAAAAGTCTCCTTTGGATGCTGTCTCAACCTGACTCTTGCATATGGATGATAACTCTTCATAGAAGTAATGATTCACCATAGCAGGGGAGTTTTCGTGATGTGGCCAGGCTTGCAAAAGTGACCTATAGCGCTCCCATGCTTCGTGGAATAACTCACTATCTTGATGATCAAAATTAGCGATTTGCCTTCTAAGTTGCCCCATCGTCTAGGCTGAATAAAACTGGTTCATGAATTTCTCATAAACCATATCCCATTCTGTCGGTGATCTCGGCTTTAGAAAGAGAAGCCAAGACTTAGCTTTATCTTTTAGGCTGCTCGGGAAACATCTTATTTGCAAATATTCGAGACAAAGTCCCATGGGCAGAACTCCACTAACTACGACATTAAATTCCTGAATAAATTCTACCGGGTCTTCGTGAGCATGACCATGAAAATTCGGAAGCTTATTAGCGTCATTTGATTTAAACTCAAAATCTCTGGCAGCCAGTCCTAACACAATAGCAGAACTGTAAGGTCCAACCTATGGGCATGCCAAATCGAGCTAACGAGGCTCTCGTGCGCGTTGCGGAATTCTATCTCTGTCATGATATCTCTCATAGTTGTTATCGTGCACGTACCTCTCATCAAAACTATTCCTTTTGTAACGTTGATTCTCTACATCTAACCATTCATCCAAACGTCTATTTTCTGGAGGGGGGTCTTTCGTAATCGTCAGCACGTTCGTTATGATGATCCTCACTCTATCTCTATCAATCCAACCTCTGTTCTCCATGCTCAGCTGGTTGTCTCCCCAATAAGTTTTGAAATGTTATGGATTCCTGCAACGAAGTGGGTTATTATCGTGATCTCCCCAATTGTTGTGCCTATCTGCTCTGGGGTGCCCGTCTGTTCTGTAGTACCCGTCTGCTCTGGATCGTACAATACTGAGGTGCTCAGAATGAACAGATTTCTCGTGGTTCGACATTGCTACTGGAATTTTGTCGAGGGTAGGAAGGGAAATAAGTTTGGGCCTTGCTTGATTGTATCGATGAACGTTGTCAATTAATGGTGCAAGCTCAGGTATAAGTGATTGTCTACCCTGCATGCACTCAACAACAAATCAGCATATCAAATGGCAAGAACTTGACCCAAGTTTAATTATACAAATAAATGGATAAACCAAAATTAATATGAACAAACATATTCAAAACCTTTGCTGGTTCTCCAGTAACGGCGCCGAAATTTTAATTCGAACTTTCCCCACCTAATTCTAAATTAATTTATTCAAAGCTTAAAAGTTCGCTCGCAAGAGTATGAGTTCTCTTGAAGGTTGGTAAGTTTAAGCCGAGTCGAATCTCGAGGAACTAATGATTGGGATTTTGGATCTTTATTTGATCACAATATCACACATGAACAAGTATAATTGAGGTTTTTGATTTTATAAACTACGAGTTGAGAAGCAAGAGCAATTATTTAAAACTAATTAATTAAGCTATTTAACTTATACTAATTAATAAACTAGAAATAAAAAAACCTAAATAAACTAAAAACTATGAACTAGGGTTTAGAAAAAGAAGAACAATTAAAGATCATGAACGAAATTTTGAAATTGAAAGAGAAACGATTACAATCTATAATATCTAATAAACCCAAAGTACTAGAGCAAATAATAGTTCAAAATCCAGAAAGAAAGATCAAATTATCTAAAATCTAGAATTAACTAACAACTATCAAGAAGTCAACTAAAGAGTTTGGAGTACTTATGATTATCTAGAAAGCAGTAAATCTCCAGTGAATTCGAAGAAACAAGGACGATCTCGATCGAAGATTAAATCACAAATCAAAGGAAAGGAGCATAAGAACTTGTGATGTTGGATCTTCTCTCTCGATCTTGAGTCTACGTTACGGGGGAAGGAGTTGGGCTCTCTCTGCATCTCGGAACCTTAGGAATACGAAAAGCATAACCCTTGTTGAATTATGGAAGGGTATAAATAGGTTTCCAAAACATAGAATTGAAGTTTCCTTAAAAATCTCGATCCTTGGCCCGCTAGCGGTAGCTTAGGGTAGGGGCTACCGCTAACACTACCATTAGCCTGTCGCTGAAATTCTCTGTTTGTCCTTAACGGTGGAGCTAACGATAAGGCTACCGTTAAGCTTACCGTTAACACCTCTCTGAAGCTTCTTAACAGTAGAGCTAACGGTAAGGCTACTGTTAACTCCTCTCTAAAAGTCTTTGTTTTCACTTAGCTGTTCGGCTGACGGTAAGGGCTACCGTAAATCCATTGGTAACCCATTCTGGGAGCTCTCTATCGCCCCTTAATGGTTGAAATAGCGGTAGAGGGACCGCTAAGGGCTTTGCGGTAGTTTAACGGTAGGAGCTACCTCTAACTCTACCGCTAAGTAGGTAAATGTGCTACTTCTTCACCGACTCGCTCGTTCTCGTCTCTCGGTTCTTGCAACGAATTTCAAGCTTCATTTATTCAGTGCTGAGCTTATTTGGCTACTTATCTGTATAGGGAAAAATAGAGAATAATCACCCATTTGCATCAATCATGATTAAAACAAGGTAAAATAAGCTGGAGATACAAAATTACGAAAATATGCTCAATCTATTCATCATATACCGAAATTAATCACAAATCTAACTAAGATACTATCTAAATATATACATAAATCATGAAAAAAGCATGCTAGTAAACTTGTCAAGACTCTTATATAGTAGCTTAATATGTAGTCATCAACGCCCAACAGATCGAGGGTGAGCCGTTGGATCACTAGATTCCTTCTCAATCGATCCTTCGTATATGTTGGTAATCTGATTCATAAAATATATGAATTCAAAGTGGTCAAAGATGTAAAACACGTTTTTTGGGGGGTTGATAAATTATTTAGATTACCCATAGGGATTTTGTATAAATAACTTATTTATTGGTTAGGAGTGGAACTACAAAAGGAAGCTAATGTTTGATTTTTTTTTATTTTTTTTTTTGAAATTTAAGTAATAAGAATACTTATAATTAATTATTATAAGAATAAAGACATAATAAATTTTCTTATATTATTATAATTAATTAAAAGAATAATAATTAATTACAAGAGGCACTTGACATATTTTTCTAGGTTACCTGCGGCAGGCTCGTACAAGAATATGGTGAATTACTATACATAGTTTATTGTCCATTTGGTTCATTTCCACTTCAAATTCAAAAAGAATGGGCAGTTAAACTCCAGATCCACACTCATCAAATCCCTCTCCTTCTCCTCCTCAAATCCGGGCTACATAGTTTATTGTCCATTTGGTTCATCCCCACTTCAAATTCAAAAGAATGGGCAGTTAAACTCCAGATCCAAACTCATCAAATCCCTCTCCTTCTCCTCCTCAAATTCGGGCTACAGTAATCCGTAGGAATATTTCCTCCCAATCGTCAGCTGTCCAACCACCGGCACATCATACCCCGGGTCTCATTGGCGATTCAAAGTAGCACAACTACAAACTCATGTTACTGATCCAACATTTTTTCAAGGAATCTGAAAATTACTCTCTAATTTCAACTACCGAAGAAAAGCCTTCTTCGTCCTGGAAAGATCATCGCATCATTTCTCTAATATCAACTCTCCGATCCCTCCTGCTCCATATTTTATTATTAAATACAAAATAAAAAATTATAAATTTCTTGTTTTTTTTTATAACTTTTTATAATTCTTTTTTATTTGAATTTTCAAGTATTTTTTGTGAATTAAATTAATTATTCCGGGTTTATTAAATAAATAATACATTTTTTATTCAAAATTACAGAAATAGTACACTTTGAAAAATCTTTACGATTTTGGGTCAGGACGCCTTTCCCAAAGGCGTCCCGCCCACATTCTAGACGGTACGTATGCGTAACCATTATAGAAAATGAACCCGGGACGCCATTCCCAAAGGCGTCCCGGGTGTAAACTGACATTCCTAAACTTTCGAGGCTGAAATGAAAAAAAAAAGTTGGGGGGGTCGGGGTCCCGGTTGGTTTCTAAAAAAAATAAAAATGGGGTGGGGGGGGGGGGGGGGGGGGCGGGGGACGCCTTTCGCAGTGGCGTTTCGGGCTAATTTGCAAAAAAAAAATTTGAAAACCCTAGCCTCTCTCTCTCTCCCCATTTCCCCGTTCTCTCTCTCTCTCCCCCCATTTCTCCGTCTCTCTTCTCCCCCTTCCACCATTTCTCCGTCTGGCAGGCAGCAACAGGAAGGCAGCGGCGGAGCAGCAACACCAGCGCGGCGGGCAGCAACAGGTACCTTTTTTTTTTTTTTTTAATTCAGCAACTAATTATATTATTATGATTATTGTGTTTTTATTTAATTGTGTGTTCATATATATTGTGTTGTGTGTTCATATTTGTTATAAAATGTCTTAATATAATATATATATTTTTGTTTTTTTTAATTCAGCAACTTATTATATTATTATGATTATTTTGTTTTTATTTAATTGTGTGTCATATATATTGTGTTGTGTGTTCATATTTGTTATATAATGTCTTAATATATATTGTGTTTTTTCTTATTTTTCCTTTAATTCAGCAATTTATTATATTATTATGATTATTGTGTTTTTATTTAATTGTGTGTTCATATATATTGTGTGTTCATATTTGTTATATAATGTGTTAATATATATTGTGTTTGTTAATGTGTCAATTTAAATCTCAATTTATATGCTTATGAATTGTGTGTTCATATATATTGTGTGTTAATATATATTGTGAAATCTTTTTATTCAAATTAAATGTTAATTTATATGCTTATGAATTGTAGTTGTTAACTGCTTTTGAAATTTTATTTTATTGATTTGTGATTTAATTATTCATTATGTGAAGAATTTATTTTGTTAATATGTCCATTTTAGTCTCAATGTTTATAGAATATATTTCGAAATTATTTTCTTCAATATAAATATCAATTTATATGTTTGTGAATTTTAGGTGTCAATTGCTTGTGAAATTTAACACTATTGATTTCTGATGAAATTGTTCATTATGTGAACAGTTTTAGTTCGTTAATATGTTAATTTTAGTGTCAATATTTAATAAAATTTATTTTGATTTTGAAGTAAGTGCACATATGGCGAATGTGTCAAGTGGCAACGAGTATGGCATGTATGCATCTATTTTACAAGACGATAGTGGATTTAAAACCGTTAATCCCATCGAGCATCATCCCCCTCCCCCACCGGTGATCCCGGACTACCCCGCCGATTGCTTCGGACCATATGAAAGAAGTGATTCTGAACATAATTTAGATGAACTTAATGATGATGGTCATGAAACTGATGAGGAATTCTTTCAGTTGGGAGGTAGTAGACCAAATGAAGATCCTTTTGAACCCACCGTGGACGATCTTGCCCCTACAACCCATCAACGAGCCGATAGAGGATCGACATTGTACCAGAACAGACCATTTTTCGATCACGTGTATGATGACGTTCCAATCGATTATGTCGGTGTCCCTCAACCGGACTACTACTACGATAAAGACGAAGGAGTGTTGAGAACGGGCATGATATTTAGAGATAAAAAACATTTGATGTGGGCTGTCAAGGATTACTCAGTGCGCGTACAAAGTGGTACTGAGCAATCCAATGGTTTTGAAAGTTGTTTGCTTGTCGAATTCGCTTGGTGAGAATGATGTGGATGTTCCGAATCCAGTAGTCGACGAATCACTCGAATGCGGATGGTGGCTCCGCGCTAGTTTTCGTAAACGAAAGGGTGTGTGGGTAATTACAAGATTGGGTTCTACGCACAAATGTCTTGCATCCTTTACACGTAAAGATCACCCCAATTTGTGTAAAAACATGATTGCTATGCTCATTACCACCCACGTCGAGAAAGATCCTTTATATGGTGCTTTGCATGTCCAGAGTGCAGTCGAACAAGAATATGGCTATAACGTGCCATATCACAAGGCATGGCAAGGTTTGCAAATGGCTCGTGAAAATGTGTACAGGACGTGGGAGGAGTCGGTCCAGCATTTGTCGAAATACATGGAGGCCTTGCAGTCGTACAACCCGGGGACAGTGGTCGAGTGGCTGCACAAATCTTCTAGAATCGCCGATGTGCATATGTGATTTGCACGTTTTTGTACATATTTTTCTTACCATTTTTGTATCACGTTGCGTGTGTTTTGCTTGCTTTTAGGTGTTTTAGGAGTCGAGTTGGCCGTTTTTCGTTATTTCTAGGTTTACTTAGTTTTTGTACGTTTTTTTATTAGTTTTCGTAGTTTTTCACTCTTTCATTTTTCTCTTGGCCGTAGGACATCCAAGCGGGGCCCACACTCATTTGGTATCATTTTCACTAGACTCGGGAATGGACGGACAAGCAAGGAAGCGCAACGGACAAGGTTCGATAAATCGGCGGACGTGAAAAGATCGAGGAATCGAGCCGGGTGCAGCAATCCAGTCGACCGACTGGAAGTTCAGTCGATCGACTGCCCTTCTAGTCAATCGACTGGAACTCCAAAATCGACTGGATTCCAGGGCTTTTTGCCGTTTTGGACGACGCAGTCGATCGACTGCCGACGTGGACGATCGACTGCAGTCGATCGACTGGAGCCCCCCAAGATCGACTGGATTCCAGGGCTTTTGGCCATTTTGACAGAGCAGTCGATCGACTGCCGACATGACCGATCGACTGCCAGTCGATCGACTCCTTTACAGTCGATCGACTGAAAAGCAGATTTTTGCTGCTTTTTGGACAATTTTTCACCTGCGTGATGTATTAATCAACCAACGTCATTTCACCAGGAATCAACTTGCAGCAAATCTCTGGACCAGGTATTTTGCTCCCAAAAACTCATCTTCACATTTTCCCTTTTCATTTTTAATTATGTATTAATTCCTAGTAATTAGTAATAGTTTAAGAGGTGTTTAGATCTTCATTAGCTAAGTTGTTCAAGCTTTGGTTTAGATTTCTTTTGTGAAGAATCCTTCAAGTTTCCATTTCCATTTGAATCTTCGTGGAATCATAAGTTTGGTAATATCTTTCTATTAATCTAGTTTTATTTTCATGTTATTTATTTTGATCTTGTGTTAATGCTTGGATCATAGTTTAGTTGCTATTTTGATTATCAAAACTTTCATTTTCATTTTATAGCTTTCTAACTTTCGAACTTATGCTTTTAAGTTGTTTAGTTGTTAGATCAATTTCCCAAGTCTTTAGAGTTTTATATAATCTTTCTTTTTAAAACTTTGATCTTTGTTAAATTAATGTTGACTTTTTCAAATAAGCTAGACTTTAATTTTCCCACCATTTTCCTTAATTTAAATTATAAGCTTTCTTAGTTAACTAGTTTAGATTAATCATTTTTAAAATAAGCTTTAATTTCCTTTCATATTTTAATGCTTTCAAAACTTCTATTTCAATTTAAGTTTAGTTATAAAAACCAAAACCAAATCAATGACTACCGCTTTCCTAGTTTAGATCAGTTTAGCTTCAACCGACGATAAGACCAATAAAGAAACCGATAAGCCGATAACATCCATCCTCGAGAGACACGACTCGGGAAGAACTCGCCGCCCTACAACCGGCTCCGTACTCTTGCGGAGGCGGATTCTGAAATAGCGCGTCGAGGATTCGTCGATCAATATGTTAAGATTTGTATTTTGGGCATTTCGACCATGTATCGAGGCTTTCAGACATTGCCGCAGGGTGATTAGTGTTGATGGAACTTTTTTGGTTGGAATGTACAAGCACACATTGCTGATGGCAGTTACAGTTGACGCCAACCAACAGGTCGTGCCACTAGCTTACGCAGTTGTTGATTCAGAGAGTTACAGCTTCTGGCATTGGTTCCTTCACATGGTTGCAAAACATATTATCCGCGACATAGAAGGGGTGTGTCTTATTTCTGATCGACATGCCGGACTACTTAGTGCACTAGAACAAGTTCCGACATTCTCTTCTAACGTTTTTTATTTGCGACATGTCTCTTCTAACTTCAATACGCATGCCAAGTCTGTGAAATTGAAGGATATGTGTTTCAAAGCTGGAGCAGAACCCAGGGTCACTGTCTTTCATAAAATAATGGAACAGATTAAGGCGCTCGACCCGGATGCATTTGCGTACTTGGATGGTATTAATAAGAGCAAGTGGACACTGTCCCACGACGGAGGCAAACGGTGTGACATCCTGATGATCAACATGTCCGAGTCCATCAATGGAGTGATGAAATGTGCTAGACGGCTACCAATAACTCCAATCGTTCGAATCACATTTGTCCGAAGTATTCATATATTTTTTGATCATTTGAAAGACGCGACGAGACTCCGTAACATGCAACAATTTTGGCCAGATAAGATATATGGGGTGTTCAGGTCAAGACAACAGTTGGGGACATCTTACCTTGTTACGGGATATAACTGGGCCGCACAAACGGCCCAAGTTTCTGTCCGGGTCGATGGATCAGTTCGTGCCCGGAACTTTCGAGTGTCCCTGTCGAACACGGAATGCTCTTGTGGTAGGTGGGCCAGCAGTGGACTTTCGTGCTCTCATTCAATAAAGGTGTGCATCGAATTTCGAGCGGATCCTCGAGTTTACGTCCAAGATTACTATAGCACTGCTGTGTACCTACGTACTTACTCTGGCCCGGCTTTTGAACCATTACCTGATGCGGAGGACTGGAACGAGCCAAGATTTCAATTGGTTCATGATCCCCACACGCAGAGGCAGCGGAGCGTTGGACAAATCCGGGGTAGTAGGATACCCAACGAAATGGACCAACCACAAGTACGCGCAAGGCAACAATACCGCGCGGTAGATGTTGCTAGCTCGTCGCAAGGCGGTGGACGTTCTGGTTCCAGACATTGAGTTCGATGTTGTAATTCTCTAGCAGGAATAATTATTGTGTGATTCCAGACATTGATATTGATGTTGTATTTCGGTTTATTATCTTATTGACAGACGTTGGGTTAATAATCTGTGTTGTATGAATTCCTTAAGTAATATTTCATTTTGTTTTGTTTTGTGTGTATGTATTTATCTTACAATACGTGTGTATGTATTTATCTTATAGAACCTGTGTATGTATTTATCTTGCAGATGGCATCACATTTCTTGAGCCAGCAGGGTTTACATAGATCGAGGACCGTTGCGGCTGGACATATAGATGATGTTCTGAGGGTGAAGCATGCGGTAACTCATATTTTCTGGGATGAGCATCAGAGTCTGCATCCTCGAGTTATGTCGGTTCTACATCGATAGGGTTTTTACGGGGTCACACGGTGCGGAACAATTGCAAAGCTCGACTATCATTTGATCACTGCTTTAGTTGAGAGATGACGTCGCGAGACTCATACTTTTCATCTTCTTGTGGGGGAGGCGACTATCACTTTGCAGGATGTGGCTATTATTTGGGGTCTTCCGATTGAAGGTGCCTCGATGATCGGTGATGATATCGAGTGGAGCAGGGACGATTGGGCAGATTATATTGAGATGATGATAGGACTGAGTGTCGATACTGAGGAGGAGATGAAAGGTGCAAGCCGTATGAGAATATCGACTTTGAGTGAGTATCTGAGGATTAGGAGCAGGCGTATAAACGATTACACACCGTAGAATGAGATCCTGTAGTACGCTCGTCGGATTGCACTTTTACTGCTCGGGACGTTGTTGATTCCTTGTGGGACGAACAGTTATCTTTCCGTCCACTACCTACGTCATTTCGAGGATGATACTATGATATCGGGTATTAGTTGGGGTAGTGCTATGCTTGCATACCTGTATCGCGAGTTGTGTATGGCTGTATCAGAAGATAAGAAGACGATAAGTGGCCCCATGGATTTGTTGCAGATTTGGGCGTGGTCCCGGATTTCATCTATCAGGCCAGAGACCACGAGGCTTTCTCTCGATCTTGAGCAGACCATTCAGGTTGGAGCTGAGGGTGTCACGTTGCCTGTACCGCCTTATCGTGATAGGTATATATTTTAATTGTAATACTATCTACACATTTAATTAGCAATCATCGACCATTTGAATAACTTCACTTCAATGACTACGCAAGTGGATTGGAGAATATAGTTATACACGGAGCTCTAGGAGTACGTTATGGGTATTCCGCGAGTCACTTGATCGGCTGCACGAGCGGGAGGTAGTGTTCGTTCATGAATATCGACTATAGTTATGATATGGTAAAAATTAATGATGATTATTCAAAAATGTAGTGGACGTGGGAACCGTACGACTTGGACGCACCTGAGATACAGGTGCTAGGGGAGAGATGCCTGACTGATAACTGGCTGAGCCAGTGCCCACTTATATGTTGGTCGATTGTCGAGATTCATTTTCTCGATCGTGTAACCCGACAGTTCGGCATACGTCAGAACACACCAGCAACCACCACCGTTGACGTTGAGGCATTACACAGTGTCTCTCGAGGACACGAGCATTTTGTTCGATGGACCGAACGTCATCATGCGTGGGTCCAAGCATGGGAGGCGCGATGGTCGACCAGAGTAGAAGGCCCTCCAGTTCAGACAGGTGCGTTTACCGGTAGCGGATATCGAAGATGGTACCATCAGCACACAAATCGATTCATCACTCCTCTACAAAGACATGCAGAGGGAGGATACCAGCCATCAGACGTCGGCGTTTACGATACCATTGTAATAATTCCTAATCGCTCTTATTTCACTTAACTAATTTAATTATTTTTATTTTTGAAGTTCAACCTTATATGTTTTGTAGGGCACGTGGATTCAGCGACTTCGTCATGTTTCATCAGAGGCTAACGACGACGATCTTGACTCTTATCGTCATATGCATAATGTAGTTGATTCGGTTTCTGATGAGATGATGCAACGAATGCGTATTCGTGAGGAGTTCTATGAGGATGCTCCAGATGAGCGCAGGGCATCTGGTAGCGGAAGACGAAGCATATCGGGTCCATCCAGGAGAAATGTACATCGTTGATTTACATCTTTTTGTACATATTTTCATTACCGTTTTTGTTTCACGTTGCGTGTTTTTCGCTTGCTTTTTGTTGTTTTAGGAGTCGGGTTGGCCGTTTTTCGTATTTCTAGGTTTTCTTAGTTTTTGTACGTTTTCTTATTCATTTTCGTAGTTTTTTTCACGTTTTCGTTTTTATTGGCCGTAGGACGCCCAAGCGGGGCCCACGCTCGTGGGGATCGTCGATACTCGACTCGGGATTGGACAGACAAAGCAAGGAGGAGCAGCGGACGAGGTTCGATAAACCGGCGGAGGCGAAAAGGACGAGAAATCGAGCCGGAAGCTGGAATCCAGTCGACCGACTGGATGTTCAGTCGATCCTTTTACAAAATTAGAATTTGAATACAACTTAACAAATTAAAAGCATAAGTTCATAAGTTAGAAAGCTAGAAAATGATATTTAAAGTTTGAAAAAACACAAGAGATACTAAACTATGATCCAAAGCACCACACAATATTAAAAAGAAATAACATGGAAATGAAACTAGATTAAAGGAAGGAAGTTACCAAATGTTGATTACACAAGAGCTTGAATGAGAAAGCTTAAAAGTTGATGGATCTTCACAAAAGATAACTTGAAACAAAGCTTGAACATAAACTAACTTAAGTCTAGACTTAACTAATCTATATCTAATTACTAGAATTTATAGGATTTAAAACTAATTTAAAAAGATGAAAAAAGCACTCTTTTCTGGTTCTTTGGTGAAGCTTTCCTGGGGAAGAAAGCCCTTGAGCAAGTTGTTCTCCGTGAAAAGACGTCTGATTGCTTAAATCTTCAAAAATCTGCTTTTCAGTCGATCGACTGCAGTCGATCGGACTTGTCGGCTGTCGATCGACTGCTGTGTCGGAATGGCCAAAAGCCCTGTAATTCAGTCGATCTTGGGACACCAGTCGATCGACGGCAGTCGATCGGCCAAGTAGGCAGTCGATCGACTGCCATGTCAAAAGCTTCAAAACTCGCTGGAATTCAGTCGATTTTGGGGGGGTTCAGTCGATCGACCAGATATGCAGTC
>BMAC01000195.1:27989-39497 GCA_014905375.1 Phtheirospermum japonicum
TTAGCACTACATTACTTTATAAAAAAACACTGTTAAAATTACGAGTAAGAATTTTGGATTGTTACTATATTTTAGTTCTTTTATAATAACGTAGCAATGCTTTTTTTAATATTATTGCAGCGCTTTTTTACTACACTATCACTGCTTTTTTCGATTGGCGAGGGTTCTATGGTTTAAGCCGTCCGAAATCCGAGAACCCGGTTCAGCCCCAAATCACCGGATCCGCCGACGCCCACCACCCGAACAGCACAACAACCCCACAGCTGCAACCGGTTTTTGCCGTAAATCGGCTGCACCAAGAATCTCTCCCGGCCAGCTTTCAGGCCCGAACCACAACAATCGTTCCCCAAGCCAAAACCAAACCAACCGACACCAGTCCAGCCATCCGCGGAGGGTCAGCCGCCGCCTGCGCAAAGCCACCACCGTCCAACACCATTGGCCATCACCCATCAACAACCATCAAAACCCCCAACGGCGACAGCCTGCCTACCACCAGGCAGTCCAACACCATCGCCATCACCCATCAACAACCATCAAACCCCAAACGGCGACAGCCTGCCTACCACCAGGCGTCCAAAGCCCCAATTTCAGAAAATCGCCGACCCGCGTGCTCGGCGAATAGACGGCGTTTTGGCGACGGCTCCAGCGGTGATTGCGACGGCTTCAATCGCGATGGGCTCATGGCGATGGCGACTTCAATCGGGCGATGGCGTTCGGCTCCAGTCGATTCGAGACCCACCGCTGCAAAAACGCCGTGGGTGTGCTTCATCGCGGCCATTTCCTTGCCTCCGCCGCTGCAAAATGCCCCCTCCGCCTCGCTAGTTCATTGGGCCGCTGCCGTCGACAAGTCAGGAGAGAGGGATGAGCGGCCGATTTTGGGGGAGAGAGGGATGAGCGGCGAGCGGCGGTTTTAGGGGAGAGAGGAGAGAAGGGTTTGGGTTAGGGACGGGGGTGGGTTGGGGTTTAAATTGATTAAGATGGTTATGTGTAATTACATAAACACCCTTTTTGGCCATATAATTAATTTAATGAAATTAAAAAAATTGAAAAAATTTGGTCCACACATATT
This sequence comes from Phtheirospermum japonicum, assembly GCA_014905375.1. NCBI lineage: Eukaryota > Viridiplantae > Streptophyta > Magnoliopsida > Lamiales > Orobanchaceae > Phtheirospermum > Phtheirospermum japonicum. The sequence goes on from BMAC01000195.1 coordinate 29,059, forward strand.
ATTAGATCTAAGGCCAGGATTGGTCCCTAGGTTCACATATATTGACGGGGTTCTCATTTGAACCCAATCCTATATATATATATATATATATATATATATAGGTCTGGTTCGATGCCCGGTTTTTTCATAATAGTTAACCGGTCGGACCAGTGACCTAATGAACCAGTTATTGGTCCAGTTCAATGTCCGTTCTGGTTTTCAAAACATTGGATAAAATTGAATCTTTTTTTGATAAACTTGTCAAGTTAGTAGACGTCTTGTGATGGCAGACAATATTGTGATTGCTTTTTGGAAAGTGGACAGTATAATAAACTAAAAAAAGTAAAATTTTCTAATTTAGACATTGGCTACATTTTTTTTTCTTAATTGTAATTTGGATTTATTAGATTTCAGGTTGTAAATCAAGCTCTCTTGATTGAAGAAACCGTCAAGGTAAAGACGTTAAATGAAACTCTCGGTCAGAGGCAGCACAAAAATAATGAGAAATGGTGTCGAGATGCATCTCAAACAAGCACAGAAGCAATCCCCCCGAAAACCAACGAGGAGGCAATCCCTCCGATCGGAAGCCGACACCGAGTCACTCCCGCCTGACTTGTTGTACACTTGGTGAGTCACGACCAACTTAAATACTTTCTTTACTTTATAGTAGTAATTAAGTTTGAGAGAAGTGTGGTTTACATTGGTCATATATTAACACTTTGCATTGCATATAGGATTGAATTAGTTGTTATTTTATTTAATATTTCTTATTTTTCATTTTATTTGCACGTTTAATTGATTTATTAGAAATAAATTAGGAGTTGTGGATAATTGGGTCTAAAATATTCGATTCATTTGATGGAATATTCATTTTTTTGGACATTTTGTGAAATATTTGATGATGTTCTAAGGATGAGTTTATTTTAGAAAATTACTTTTACTCGATAATAATGCATGTATGAATGTTATTGCTACACCTAGTCTGAGAAGTCTTGACTTCTTGTTTGGAAAAATGATATGCCTTATGAGAAATATTGTGTGATTATCTATCGCGTATGTACCTCTTTAAAACTTTCTCTTGTTTCTATCTCAATGTACGAAAGACTTAAAAATTTAGGCAAATTTCTGAAAAACTCAATTTTGGCCATATCCATATATATAAACTGCTTAAATAAAATTATCCTAGTCAGCCTCATCAAGCCTTAATTTTTCCATTTTTTGTTAGCCATGATCTTATCATATGCTCTCGAGAAACCTTATGAAAGTTTTGATTTTTGTGAGTTGAGAGTTGAAAAATCTTTTGTGGTTGAGTAGATTAGATTAATTTTTGGATGCAAGGATTTATATATATATATAATTTATTTTTTTTACTTTTAGTCAACGTCAAGCTTCCAAAAAAACAAAAAAAACTTTGATGATAGGATTTTAAGCCTACACTTAAAGGCTACTTTTATCTTTTAGTTAGTAAAGAGTAAAACTCAAAAGGTTAAGGTAAATAGAATGAGTTAGTAGTTTTGCGATTGGTCGAAAGCCTACTTAAAGGCTAAAAAGAATTTGGGATTTGGTTGATAACCTACTTTATGTAGTCTTGGTTCTCGAGTTAAGGCGAAGTATAAAAAGTTTCAAGTTTTAATTGTTAGAAAAATTGTGGTATTTTGTACGTTTGTTCGTATTATAGTCACTTATCCAAATGTTCCATACCTAACCAAATAGCCTACATTACAACCTAAATAAAGTCCTATTATGATTCTTGTCTTTTGAACACACCACATATGGGGTGATAGCAAGTTTATGTTAGAGTTCATGTATCTTTTATGATTTGAGCGTATACACGTCCTATTTTATACACTTGTGTGATTGAATGAAACATTTACCCATGTAAGGATCATTAATTGGAACAAGATGATTAAAGTTAAAAAGGGTGTAAAGATTGATTTCTCGCATTTGCATTCATATTTTGAAAAATAATACTACCGGAGCAATATATTGTCATAAATTTTGCCATGTCCATACTCGTATTTATTTCTTATCTTTTGTTTCTTCGAGAACGAACAAACCTTTAAGTTTGGGGGTATCTGATGATTCGAGCTTTTATGTGTGCCTACTTTATAAATAATTGTCAGAAATTTAATAGCTCGCCCGCAAAATAACGGGATCGCGTGTAGGTTTGACAAGCTTAACTCGAGTCATCTCTCAAGGACTGACGTTCGGAATTTTTAATGTTTGTTTAATCACAATGTTTAACACGAGAACTTGTATAAATTTTATTTTTGAAATTAATAACTAAGAAATTAAAAAGCATTAACTAATTATTCTAAACTAATTAATAAATTAAACTAAACAATCAGAAAACTAATTTAATAACTAAAAGAAATTCAGATTCAATAATTTAAAATAACCATACAAATAATCAACTACTAACTGTTGTAACCACTAACGCTAAAGGTTACTGCTAAGGGTTGTTGTAGCTGCTAAGGGTTGCTACTAAGGGTTGCTGTTGCTGCTAAGGGTTACTGTTGCTGCTAAGGGTTGCTACTAAGGGTTGCTGCTAAGATTTCTGCTAAGGGTTGCTACTAAGGGTTGCTGCTAAGGGTTGCTGTTGCTGTTAAGGGTTGCTATTAACTGTTACACCAACGGTTAACTATGAAAACTATGAATATTCAACGCATGAATGAACTTCAACCAAGCAGAACATCAAACATCCAATAATAAGCATGAAAAACTGAAAATAAACTGAGATTACTAAACTAGATACGTTCAGCAAATCCAAACAGAAACAAACTTCAAGAACATAAACTAAATATTATTCGAAAAGCTTTAAAARCTAAGAATTAAAACTAAGAAACTAATGAAAGATTGTAGAAAACTTATTGTAGCTACTGGAAACTGAAAGTTCTTCGGCTAATCCAAAGAGGAAACGCAGCGAATCGGTCGAGAAACGATGAACGGCGTCGAACGGGCTCGAGAACTCGTCGTCATCGATTCTTGGTTGCTCCTTGATAGTCGCGTTTTGTTGTTGTTTTCCGTCTCAAAAACCCTAGGTTTACTCCATTTTTAGGGTTATAGTACACGCACACACAGACCCAGATGCCCGAAATTCGGATTAAGGAGGGTATTTATAGATTTTTTTTTTCGCGAACTGGGCCGAAAAATCTGTTCTGGGCTTCCTGGGCCCGCTAACGGTTACTCGCTAATGGTTGGTGCAACCGTTAGTAGCAACCTTTAACTTCTGTTCTTTCGCAGTTCGGGCTGACGACAACGGTTATAAGGCAATCGTTATAGAAAGTTACCGTTAGCTCTTGAATTCAGCACCTTGATCGTTAACATCGGTTTCAGTAACCGTTACGGTTATCGGTAACAGCTAACGGTTGGGTGACCGCTAGGTGTAACCGTTAGCCTCAACGACAACGGTTTCAGCATCATAATCGTTCTAGAAAGTCTGTCAGCTTCAATTCTTGCTACTTCTTCACCGGAAAGCTCGATTTTTGAATCTCGATCACCATAATTCATCTCTAACATGCTGAAATCTTCCGGTTACTTAGCTATAAAATGAAAAATCACAAATAATCACTTATTTGCATCAATCTAGATCAAAAGGCTGTAAAATAAGTTAGAAGTCTAAATATACGAAATTAAGCTAAATCTATCCAACTTATACCAAAAATAATAAGAAAAAGCAATTAAAATACAAACTTATATCAAGACAATTGCGTGCTAATCATCTGATAATACATATTTTTCATACATATTGATACTTATCAAACTATGTTTCAACTACTATTTGTAAGATTTTAACGTCCTTCTACTTTAATTCCTATTATTGGATGTTATTACGTGTTTGTTTGTAATATATTATTTTTATAATATTTTGAAGAAATTTTGGTTGGATTGATATTAAGATGAAGAAATGGACTAATTAAAGTGAAGAGAAGAGTCCATTGGCCAAGATTGGAGCAAGCCCATGAAGTTAAAGACTCAACGGATCCCAGAAGACCTTAGACCACATTTGTGATCGATAAACGGATCGCTAGTGTGGACTATTTTAAAGAATACTCTTAGAGACCTCAGTAGCGGTTGATAAATGGGTCGCTACTGTGTTTTATTTTAAATAAGACCATTCGTGATCCCATTAGTGGTCGATAGCCGGGTCTTGCTAATGGTCCAGTAACATTAAAAAACATTACAAAGTCGGATTAAAATACTAGGATCTCATTTTGAACTATAAAAGGATGGCCAAGAACCATTACACATACATCTTTTCATCTTGGGAACTATCATACACCATCTAAAACACTCCAAAGTGTGATATATAGAGGATCGAAGGGAGTTCAAAGGATGAACACAAAGATTGAAGGATCCAACCCATCATCTCTTACGATTTTATTGTTTTATTCAGTTTTTATTTATAAATATTACGTGTTCGATGAAATGTATATATGAATGTTTAATCATGTCTACCTAATTTCATCATATTCAGTGGTATGTTAAACAATGAACAAATAATGATTTGGACTTTTTTTCAATCAAGCATTTGGTCTTTTCAATAGTTTTGATTTTTGATATACATATATACATATTTACTTGAACAACACCTTATGCCTATTAGTTTCAACATTCCATAAACTGAGAGACGAGTTTTGTTAATAGAACTATGAATTCAAAATGCACTAATCATAAGATCGATGGACTTGAGACTCGAGTTCATGTTGTTAAAATATTTTAAACTTTTTGGAGTTCTAATCGCTATTGACGATGCGTCTCGCATTTAGTACTCATAGTTTAATCATTTCGAGAGAATGGTTAAATTATTTGTGATTAACATATATTGAATTGATTCACAACAATGCTTGGTTGATTGAAAGTATTTTACATTCAAGTATGATCACTTTACTATATTTGTGTTTTTAATTCATCGTTGCATAATCGAATTGAAAATCATTGGAACTTTTAAAGTTATGATTAATTGATAACCTTTTTTAACTACTAGCTTCGATACATAATTAAAGGGATGAGGTTTATCAACTAGGCTTTGAAACACGAGACACTTTAATTAAGAAATTCGGGATGTTTGAGAAGTGAAGTTGTACAAATCTTTTAAATATTTTAGAGTTATAAAGTTGTACAAGTCTTTAAAGCCTTTTGGAGTTCTAATCGTGATCTTGAAAATGAATCTCACATTTATAACCTACAGTTTAAGAACCTCGAGAGAAGGTTTAAACTATTTTTACGATTAACTTATAGTAAATTGAATCACAAAAATACTCGAATGATTAAACACGATAGACATTGAATGTTCATTGTAATCTCAAGCCCTAGAATACCTCCGTTTCATTTGAAAAACTCTATTTCTTATTTTTGTACTTTTTTTCTTGGTAAATTAGATTAATTAGTTTATTATATGTTCATTGTTTGTAATGAAAAAATCAGAATTATTTTTACATCCGATTAAATAAAATTCATTTATTAATAATATTACTTGACAATTTCTGAGATTCGGTTCTTGCGAAAATCGCCTTGCTCGCCGTATACTATATCTACATCATACAAGTTATCATTACTCGAACCGATCCCCATTAAAATAGAGAGTGGTCATTCTCGCATAAACTATTTTAGTTAAACAAGAATTTAGTGAAGGGTGGTATATTTTGGACCAACGAAGACCCAACATTAGGCCTTACAATCTCAAAAACTAAATATTATTGCATGAATGGGTCAATGCTGGCCAGTGTAAACAATGAAACGTTCTTAGTGAAGATGAAGAGAGAGAGACGTATGATACTAGATCTATCAATGACTAGGAAAATGGATGACCATGACGCCCTCAACCCCAGCTTATGACCCCGTCTCTTAGTCTCTTCCTCCTTCCCTTAGTAAGGTAAGTAAGAACTATGTGGACTTTAATTCTTAAGGTAACAGGATAAGTAGGCAACATACTTCAATTATTCAAAGTTAAAATCTCAGAATTTTATCTTTGAGTATTTGAAGATAGTCCAAGTCCAACTTCATTCTAATCCTTATTTTTAAATGTATTTATGGTTTTTTTTCTCACTTAATCCCATTCATTTTATAGCCTTTTTATAATAAATTGATAAAACGGATTTTACGTACATGTTGAGACTAGGTTTCAAACACTTTTTTGTACGTTTTTAACATCTTTTAGCTTTATTTTCTATTATTTTGATGTTATTACATGTTTTTTTTAATGTGATTTTGTAGGATCTGTAGAGTTGTTTTGAATGATTTGGTCTTGAAAAAGCACAAATGAGCAAAGAATGAAGAATTGGTGAAGATGATAAGAGAAGAGTCTATTAGGCCAAGATTAGAGTAGGTCCATGAAATCAATGAGTTAACAAAGCCCAACAGCCCATTCGTACCCCCTTCGCATTTGCGACTCTACCTTGCTACTTCAGGTTTTCACTACAAATATTCGCGACCCCGAACTTATCGCGAATGGACCATAAACCATTACTCATTTGGTTTCAATACTGAGATTTCATCCTGGACTTATAAAAGGGCCAGAATTCGGTCCAAATACATCAAACTTCACCCCTTGAGCTAAAAAACAATTCCAATAGTGAGATATAGTGTTAGAGTGAAGATTTTGAGGAGAAAAACAAAGAACACAAAGATCAAAGAATCCAATCCATACAATCCTACAGTTTTAATTTATTATTTATTTTTAGTTTTTCTTATGAACATGAAGTGTTTGATGAATTTCTTAGATAAACATTTAGTTATGTCTATTTAAATTCATTATATTATGGGGTTTGAAGGCAGTGAATAAATGTTTTTTTTTCTTCAATAAAGTATGGTCTCTTTGATTTTTTCTTGTGTGTTTGTAAATCATTGTTGCATAATTGATTGATAATTTCTTATGCTTGATAGTTTTAACTGCTTGACAAACTTTTATAACTTATAGGTTTGATAAATTGAATCGAGAGAGGAGATATATAAATAGGCTTTTGAAACACAGAACACTCTAACCAACAAGATCAAGATGTTTGAGATTAGTAGTGAAGTCTTTGAAATCTTTAAAACTTTTTGGAGTTCTAAATATGATTTTGAATGGAGACATTATTTCATACATAGAATCAATAGTTTAATCGCTTCTACAGAAGGATTAAACTTCATTTCTGATTGACTTATATTGAATTAAATCACAAACAATACTTGACTGATTTAAAAAGATTCACATTGAGAGTTCATTGGCCCCCAAACCCTGTAATATATCCTTATCATTTGATTATCTCTATTACTTGCTATCTTTCATTGATCTTGGTCAAATTGTGATAGTAATTTGTCGTTGGCACCGATACAACAAAAATCATCTTTTATACTAGTTTAAATGAAGCTAAATTATAAATATTATATTAATTATTAAATTTTAAATAATTTGGTCCTTGTGAAATACGACGTTACTCGTTGTGTATTACATCTACACCCTACACTTGTGGTTAGAAAAACATACAAAACAACATGCAAACAAGTTTTTGGCACCATTGTTGGGGACCACTTGAATATAATTGATGATAATATAATTAGTAAATTATTTTTAATTTAAATATTATTTATACATTTTGTTTATATTGGATTTTGAATTGATTGATTTTCAGGAAGTGTATGCGCACACGTTCTAAATGGTCACCTTTGGAATCCATTAATCCTGAGATCAAGGAGAATTGTAGACGAAATAAAATCATGAGAGTTAGAGGAAAGATGGCCGAAAACTCGGTCGATTTAAATGGCTAAGTTAACCAACTCCAATAGAAAATCCAAGCATTGCAAGCATAATTCGAACGACAAGCACCACCCCAACAAAATTCACACCCGGCTATTCAAGTCATGTTCTAATCCGATGCTAATTAGCACGTAGAGGAGTGAATGGGCTAGAGATTCCGGCAAACAAATTATAGTTTAGGACGGGATTGATTGCGATGGTTTAACATAACCAATTCGGGAGATGTACCACCGATGATCAGAATGCGCATTTGGCGCATTTTCTAAGAATATGTGGGACTATCAAGATGAACGGTGTTTAGGATGATGAAATCAAATTCCACCTATTTCCTTTCTCATTAAGGAATAAGGCAAAAGTTTGGTACAACACTTTAAGATTTGGTGCCATTGATACATGTGATGAGATGTGTCAAAAGTTTCTACTCAAACTCTTTCCCCCAATCAAAATATTAAAGCTAAAGAGAGAGATCACCCAATTTTGTCAACTTGATGGAGAGAAATTTCATGAGGCATGTGGGAGGTTTAGAGAACTTTTGAGGAAGTTCCCCCAACATGGTTTTCTAGAAGACCAACAAGTTTGTTATTTCTACAATGGTTTAAGCGTGCATATGAAGGTGATGGTGGGTACATCATCGGGAGGTGCCTTGTTAGCAAAAAGTACCATCAATACAACTAACATCTTAGAGGAAATGGCAGCCAATGGTTACATATGGCAGACAGAGCATTCGATAGTGAAGAAAGTATTTATGGTGAACGAAAATGAAGCAATCACCGCTTTGACTACTCTTTTCATTTTAACAAAACAGTGATTTTTTTTATATTATGTTAATTACAACCATTTAATATTTTAATTTGTAGAAGCTTACTCATGAGAATACGATAAATGTAAAGTTTAATGTTGAAAATTTTGACATAATGGGATGTGCACTAATATGCCTTAGTAATGTGCAATAGTACATACACTATTTTTAGGTGGAATGAAGGCTCTAGTCATCTCATAAAATTTGAGTAATGTAATTTCATTGAGAAACAGGAATGTTAATATGCTGAGCTTTTGCTATAAATGGTCCGTGTCCGTTGATTAGTGATCAATGAACTATTTATGATGTGCATGTTTAATTGTTATTTTTCTGGACCAGTTATGCTTCTGTTCAAGAGAAGAAAATTTAATTCATGTACTGCCCTTTTGAAGCTGTAATGCCTCAACCACATACATTTTAATGTCTTTTAAAGATATAAGCTTTGTTGTTGTTCCTAGTTCTTGGAGTTGGTTCAATTCGTCTCTTGTTTGAAATGAAACTATCAATCTATTGGTGATAAGTCCAAAAAGTTGAACTACCAAATAAAGGGGGTACTGACCTCAAAAATGGAGATCAGTGACCTAGAAAACCTTCAAACACGACACAGCGACCTCCAAAGAATCCGCAATTGTCTCAGCGACCTCGACTTCCTGCAAAACAGCGCCTAGAACGGGTCGGATTTCGAGCCCGTTAAGGCCCTCCGACGCTTAAGTTAATAAGCGAAAAACACACTTCTTCTCTCTCAATAATATTAGTGCACTCAAAAATAATAAAATGCGTAAATAAGCATTAACCTCAAAAGAGAAGCCAAGGGCTCCTTTTATAGGGACGGGAGAAGAATCCCAATATCCAGGGTTACCTTTTATGATAAGAATTTCACGTATGCCAGGATTCTCACAATCGTCTCTTAATTAAGACTCCTCATTTATGGCCAGTTCCCATAAATAACAAAACTTCTCCATAGATATCCCAATTAAGCCGGGACATACAGCCCACTAGGCCCATAATGATTCACATACATTAGATCCATAAATCGGGCCCAAGTACCCAACCCAAAGTACAAGAGGTCGCGACACTGTATGAAAAGCCATCCCCATACTACAGGTCGCTACTCTTCACAAAACCATACACTCGCATTATAACAGCTCGCTCACCTCCCAGGGGCACACCCTCCCTAGGAAATGAGGTCGCTTTCCATGAATAGCCGCATTCACCACATAATTTCACGTACGGTTATTTTGGTCCGCATCAGCTAGTCCCCCATGTTCTAGTTGATTGAGGTATGAAATCAGGTAGAACATGTAAAACACAAAATTCCGAAAGTACTAAACAAGTACACGAACGAAAAAGCAATGTATCGTACCAAAGTTCGCATGGAAACCGCCCAGTTCCAACAAACRGAGCTACGACAGGTCGCAACGTGTTCACGCGACCTGAAAAGTATCGAGCCCTTTCCCCAAAGTAATCACGAGTCCCCAAATACAGCACTTAAATAGCACACGAGATGTATTATTACGAGCTCAACTTTCTCTTCACGTGGCGACCTGGAAACTTCTGTTCCAGCCGACCTCAAAAATGTAAACCCATAATCATGACAAAACCACAAAGTCAAAACACGCCTTCTTGCTTTCTGTCTCGTCCCACTGACGCTTCATTAAATGCMGCCCGCCACGCGGCGCAATCTCAAAATCTCGGCATATAATAAGTTCAGTGGGCCCAAGAATTAAAGGCCCAAAACATTCCTTTTGCAAACCCTAATTAATCCCGCTCCTATCCGTCACATCAGCTTTTCGTCTCCCTATACAAAAACGTTCCGCCTTCCCCAAATCACCACTTTACACCGAATTGATGTGGAGGTCCTGAGTAATTGCGATTTGGCGAGCTTTTTTGCAGAGCGATAATGGCGGAAATTTTAAGAGAGAT
>BMAC01000195.1:66560-99750 GCA_014905375.1 Phtheirospermum japonicum
ACAAGCAAAAACAAGCATTGTTTTCATCGAGTACTACCATGCATGCATAAGAGGTACAACCATGCATGAAATCCTAAATAATGCATATTAACTAAAATTGAAGGCACCAATAGAAAGAGCAAGGAAAGTTAACGTGAAAGTTCAAAACTTGGAGGAAAACAACGAAAAACGAAGAGTAAGATCTAGGATTCAATTTAAAACTATGCATGGAAACTTAATTCAAAATAAAGCATAAGTAAAACTCAAAGTCATGATGATCCAAGGCTTGATCTACAATCTAGATGTGTCACTCATCCATAATTCATAGCCAAATCACAAGTTTCATCATGGAATCAAGTAGCTAAGGCAAAATGCATAATTGAAGAACATGCATGAAAATGAAGAACAAAGCTTGAAAGTAAAAGGAAGGCTTACTAAAATTAAATGGAGAATCCCAAACTCGAATTACAAATGAAAGTGCTAATCCAAAGGAGTATTTGGATTCTTCTTGAGCTTACAAACCCAAGGAAATTGCTTGAAAATTAAATCCAAAACCTAAGAGAGAGAAAGTAGATCTAGAGAAGAATGAGAGAAAATTAATTCCCAAGCCTCATGCAAGAGTTGGGGAAAAAGTGATGGTTTAAAAAAATGAAAGAAGTCTCCTATTTATAGTACATTTAATTGGGTTTAAATGGGCCAAAATAGCCTTTGAGGCTTAAAATTCCCGGGTTTGACCAAGTTTGACCCGGAGGCACCTTCCTAGACCCTTGGCTAGCTTTTTGGCACATTTTGGCTCGATATGGCTCGACCATGGCTCGATGTGGCTCGACCATGGCCGAGCCTTAGGCGCTGCTGGGCTCGAGTGGTCGGCAGGCCTGGGCGCTGGTAGGCGACGATGGGCGAGTGCTGGCGCGGGATGGCGCGCACGGGCGCGGGTAGGCGCGAGGCTGCGCGCAGGTGCCGGGCGAGATGTGGCGAGAGGGCGAGTGCTGGCACGGGATGGCGCACGCGGGCACGGGCAGGCGCGAGGCTACGCGCAGGTGCCGGGCGAGACGTGGCGAGAGGCCGTGCGCAGGCGCGCGCGGGTGCTGGCGAGTGCTGTCGGGCTTGTGCGGGGTGCTGCCGAGAGCGCCGGGCGGCTGGCGCGAGCGGGCGTGAGCTGGCGCGCAGCGGGGCACCGGGTGGCGCGAATGGGCGCGAGACTAGGCCAGCATTCCAGAACGTTTGGGTATTTTTGAGCCTCTCTTGGCCTGAATTTTGGTCCTCAATGCCTTAGCCTATAAATAGAAATTTTGAACATAAAAACCCAAGAATTTCACCAAACCTCAAGGTAATTGAACCAATTAAACCAAATTAAATATAAAGTTGGCAAGAAATACGAAAAACAATAAAACAAGAAAAATGACCTAAAAACCTAACGAAAAACGACTCAAAACTACTAAAATAGATATAAAATCCTATCTAAAAACACGAAAAAAAACACAACAATTACATGCAAAACAGAGAACCAATTTTGTAGGTGAGTAGGAACCTGATACACACACACACACACAATGTGTTCTACGCGAGTTTTAGAATATTGTATTATTTTATCAATTTAGGAAATATTAATTTAGTACGATGTCTTCGGTAAAAATCTTATTTAGGTCAGGTTAATAGTAAATAATCCCTTAATTCATATTAAATGTCTTTTTACGAATTCAATGTTTTGTTAGAAACTACAAATAATTCGAGCACGAACAGGGTATGTAAAAAATATCACAAAACTGAAAAATGCAAAAACAGTAAGATGTTAAAACAAGTGTCAAGTCGAGTCGAGTAAGCACTCTGTCCGCAAGACGAAATAGCCCTGGTAGTGCCCTTCGGTTTTGGCTATTTGTCTCCAAAGATGAAACGACTTCGTCTCTGGTGTTACAGCACCGTAAGCACCAGAGCTCCGGCGAACAGGATGAATATGGTCTGAGCTACGTAAGAAATAAAATGCAGAGGAAATGTGTATGCAATATGCTGTGTGTTCTTCGTATTCTCAGTTGTTTCAGGTGTAAAATGAACTGGAGCCTCTCACCCTTTTATAGGGGTTCCAGCGGGAGGTAACAGCCTGCTTAATGACGTCCTTAAAGGCGTCATTAAGTCATTCAAACAAGCAGTCATCTGGACAGGTTTAGTGTGCAGATGCATTGCATGTTTGAATTCTTACATTTTGGTAACGTTTGAACGGTCAGGAGTGAGTTCAGAAACTTCTCAGGTGCATGTAAGTTCAAAAAAGAAAGCCTAGGTCGAACCAGGACCACCACAATCGGACCAGCCAATTCGGACCAGTTGCCCAAGATCGGGACCAGGACCAGAGCTCAGAGCCCAGGACCCAGGACCGAGGTCCAAGGTCCGGGTCCGGGACCGGGCTCGGGCTCGGCTCCGCCGAAGGCGAACTGCCGAACCCAAGTCCAAGAGCCCGCGTGAGCTTTGTTTACACAAAGCCCACAACACTCTCTAGCCCACTTGATGTACACTAAAGAAATGTAATCAATTTAAAACTCCCTTCCACATTGACTATCATTCAATTTGGGATAAACGAAATTGCACTTAAGCAACCGTTCAACTTCCAAGCATCATTTCTCACTCACCAATAAATGGAATTGAAATTCAAAAAGCTATAATTATCTACACGACATGTAGAACGAGCCTATACAATTCGTTAACATGAATTTTCATTATACTATTTAATTAGAATAAATCCAATTTACAACAATCCCCCACATGAGTGAGAAACTCCAAAAAACGAAAAGCATGAATGCAAATACATAGCTCAGTCCTTAAGAGACAATAGCGAATAGGGATAGGTGGCTTGTGTCCTTGAACCCTCCTTAGTTAATATACCGAGCATAACGGTGGGTTAGTGAACATAATTCTTGAACTATTCCCCTTTGTGTATACTAGACAATAGTACTAACCCACTAAGGTCTCAGAATTCTTCCATTCTCACGTTTGTGTCCGTTCTGTCCATGGACAACTTCTTTGGATTCATAAGCATACAGTAGAAGTGGCCCTCAATTCTCGCTTACATAGGTGATTCTTCTAATCAGCATTCTGTCATACTCAAGTCAAAGACCTGCAAAAGAATCATTAAAAATAAGAGATTTACCCTCACCACGTGACAGATTATAAACTCTAGTTTTGCCGTTAAGGAATAGGGTCGTAGAGATTTACTTACCCAGACTTTTATAGTTTAGTTTTCCCATTGAACCAAGTTTGTGGGATCTCCACTCATCATGATTGGGTTTCCACTACAATCATCTTTAAGATGTTGATTTCACTCCCATTCCTTCAAGTAACTTGTACATCTGATCTCGAGCTATGTTCTTAGTGAATGGATCCACTAGATTATCTATCGACCTTACGTAGTCAACAGATATAATCCCACTCAATAACAGATGTCTCACGGTGATATTGATACAAACTTTTGTGCACCCCTCTTTAATAAATTAATTTAAAAGCACGTCAGTTTGCTCGCAAGAGTACGAGGTACTTGTAGGGTGATGAGTTTGACTCAAGTCGTATCTCTCGAGGAAACAACTATTCGGACTTTTGGATGTTTTTCTCAATTTACGAAATAGAATAAAATAAATGTACATTTGGGGTTTTAAAAGATTTTGAATTGATCATTATAAACTAAAGCAGTAATTAAACTAAGGATAATTAAACTAATTATTCTGAACTATATTATCAACTACGAGCAATAATTAAACTATCAAGAAAATGCAACCATGAGTTAAACCTAATTAACGAATCTAAGAATATGAACATAAGAAATTATCACTAAGCAATGTATCATATGAATCTAAGAACGAACAACTAACATTAATCAATCGCATAAATAAACTTAAGTAATCCAATATCCAAGCATGAAATGATTAACTAAATTAAACTAGTTCTAGAAATAACTAAGAAATTAACTAAGCAATTAACTGCGAAATTAACTATGTAACTAGCTAAGAGTTTAGAGTACTTATTGGAACTAAGAAAAGCAATGAAAAGCTCCAGCTATTCCGGAGTGCACGTCGATCTTGGGCAAAGATTGAATCCCGAATGCCAATTTGATGTTTTGGACGCGTTGTTCTTCGATCCTTGATATCCGTCTTCAAATCTCGTTATGAGATGTGGGATTATTGTTATTGTAAGCTAAGGAACCCTAGGTAGTCGTGTATCTCTTTAAAAATCCGAAATATGGAGGGTTTATATAGATATTGCAAGTCTTGGCGCACAAGAAACCCTAAAATCCGAATTCTGGGCCGTCACGTCGACGGTGCGTCGACCTTGCGTCGACCGGGTCTCGGCGTCTACTCGGTCTGGGTGTGCGCGTCGACTGGGCGGGTGAGTCGACTGACGCGTGCTTGGATCGACGCTTCAGAAAGTTGCGTCGACCGATGCTTCTTCAATCGACGCTTCAGCATGTTTACGTCGCCAGTGCGTCGGCTGGGCGTCGATCGTCGCGCATCATGGCTCGCGTCGACGGAGCGTCGATCGATGCGACAGATAGAAAAACGAACTAAAAAGCTAATAAAATAAGGACAAATCTACATTAATCAACTACCCCACGCTTAATTGGTTTGTTCGTCCTCGAACAAACGATAAATTTAAAGTATAACTAGAATGAAAATAAGTTCAAGCAAAGAGTCGTGCTATGCTACATACGTAATTTTGAAAATGTAGGTACAAGTCACGCAACGTCAATCACTTGACCATTATTACATTATCGCTCCAAAACAAAATCATGCTTCCTCACAAAGGATAATATATATGTGCACGCTCAAAAGCACTCAAGTATTTTCTGCATGGGATGTGTATACACTCAAATCATACAATTACATGCACAATAAATAAGCACCGAAAATCAATCTCTTTTCAATCGAAAATTAAGTGTGTTGTCACTACTAAGAATCAGAAATTTTCTTTACGGGTTGTAGTGTAAGGCTTTTTGGACGGGTGTGGAATATATAAGTCGTGTGGCTAATCGCTCACTCAACCTAATCTAATCAAGAAGCAAAAGCTTCACCTCGTACAAAAGAAAAACCTCACTAAACACTCATAACGTAGCCTTTTAAATATAGGCTGTTTCCAAACTCGTAACTCTAACCGACTTGTAGCTCAAACCACTTAAACATAATTTAAGCTTAAGATATGCTTCGTAACACAACTCTTTTACCTTATAAACATTAGGCTTCATAAAATAAAATAAACAATAGAATTCAAGCCTTTAAAATCGTAGGCAATAACTAACACAGTTCAACTAGACTCACCATCCTTCTTTTTCTTTCTTTTTTATTTTCCCCTTTTATTATTTTTTATGGGGTATTTTATTATTTTTTTTAAATTAATTTTTTTAGATGGTGGTCCTTACTTACATAATAATAAATTCCTAATAAAGATTTCCAAGACTCAAATAACCAATAAAAATACGAACTCCTACCCCACGCTTTTAATGGGTAAGTAGGGGTCGACTCAAAAATAAAATCACTCATGGCTATAGGCGTGGATTATTTGGCTATGGCTGACTCATTCGAAATTTATAGTGGCTAAGATATATGGATATGGCCGGAATAGGGTTTTATATGCGCCTTAACTTCATTTTCAAAGTCGACTACACACAGCGGTTTCAAAGAGATATCAAGACTGAAACTTATTCAAGCACATGCAAAGATGATAATCACTCAGGCTACTCGCTGGCTTTTTGCATGAAAAAGTTTTAAAATGAGGCTGCTTTTAAGGTTTTGTGAAATTGTTTGCGTCCAAGTACCATTTTACAATATATGTAGATAATAATTTTTGAAAAATTATGCACTTATGCACGCTCAAAGACGAAAACAAATAATCATACATAGTCAACTTCGACAGGCAAGCCATACAAACACAAATAAGCGTAGAAATAGCGATCAATCACATCAAAAATATGCATTTCAAAACAAAGACATCAAATTGCACTAACCATACTCAACCACCCCCTCCCTAAAAACTTGGCAATCTCCTGATTGTCATAAATATTAAAGAAAATAAGAGTATGGGAGATAAGAAAACATCCCTGAAAATTCGATGGCCGAGTCTCTCTAAAAACGCATGTGCAATTATCCTTCGTCTTAGATCGCGTGACTAGATTGTCCCGAACAAACCTATAAAAATAAACAAAAACAAACAAACAAAACATGATTGCGATCAATTACTACGCGCAAGTGCTCGGTGGCACGTCATTTTGGATTTGAAACGGTCGGATTGCGGCCAACGTCGTAAATGGCTGGACTGCAGCTCATCCAAAGGTTGCTGGACTGCGGCTAACTTGGGTCGGATTGCGACCTCGATCGACGAAATCATCGTAATCCATGATTGTTGCGGTAAGCGGTAGGTTCAGTGGTTGATTGTCATCGTTAACGCCTTGAGTAGAACTAGCGGTAAGACCTTGCGGTAGCGAGCTATCGTTATATAATCATTGTTCAGAATAAGCGATTTATCGTATTTTCTACACATCAACACACAATCAAACGTACCACGGCAATTGACACAATATAAAAAGATAAAAATAAAATAAAATAAAATAAAGAAAAGAAAACGAAAACTAACTAACGCTTGGGTTGCCTCCCAAGAAGCGCAACATTTAACGTCATATGCTCGATGCAATTGCTTGATCAATTTCTAGCTCGTGGTGGGTCCACGAACTCATTCTTGGTATGATTATGATTCTTTATATTATCTTTGAAATAAATCTTAAGCCGATGCTTGTGGACTTGGAAACTTGATTTCTCACTCTCATCGTACAGTGTGGCTACACCATAATCATCCATCTCCTTTATTAAAAATGGTCCACTCCATGTAACTTCAAAACTGGTTGGATCAAACTTACGATCGGAATTACACAACACTAGTTGACCAACCTTGAACTTCTCGTTAAAAACTTCATCCAAACTCTTCTTCTTCTTTGTCCAATCCTTGCTATTAGCCTCGTCCTTTTTCTTCGTACGTTTAAAATTCTTGTAGGGGTCGAGGGAAACATATCTTGAACCATTATGCGGTGGCTTCATTTCTCCTCGTGGCTCAAACTTCGAACGACCTCGTTGTGGTCTCAACTCCACTTTTGGCTCGTTTTTAGGCACGTTAAACTTCATGGGCAATCTATCATCAAATGCTCCTACATTATCAAACTCTTCGATCGTGAAGATGCTCAGGAGTTCATTCACGCAAGAATATACTAAATCAACAGTAGAAAATTCGTCTTTTATAAATGGTGCAGGAGTCTTGTGAATATCTTGAAGTGAAAACGTCACCGTTTCGCCTAAAATAGACATAGTCGCCCTTCCCTTTTTTACGTCGATCACCGTGCGCGTTGTAGACATGAATGGACGTCCTAACAAAATGGTGTGTTCTCGGTTCTCGCTTTGTACGTCACCAACATCCATAATGACAAAGTCGACCGGCACTACTAGCTTGTCTACTTGTACTAAGACATCCTCCACAATTCCCAAGGGTAGCCTTATCGTTTTATCCTCCAATTGTAATCTCATCGTGGTCGGTCTCAGTGGTCCTAGGTCAAACTCCTTGTAAATTGAGTGGGGCATCAAATTTATGCTAGCGCCAAGATCGAGCATTCCCCGTGCCGTTTGTCCATTCCCGAGAGAAATAGTTATGCAAAAACTCCCGGGATCCTTTTCTTTGGGTGGCAATGGTGTCTTAAATGTGTCACTAACCTCTCTTATCAAAGCCGCATGTTGATTTCTAGCTAAACGCCTTTCCTTTGATGCTAGATCTTTGAAAAACTTCACAAACGCCGGCATTATCTTTATCACCTCTAGCAGGGGGAGGTTAATATTAACATTCTTCAGTAAATTGTATAACTCCATGAATTTTTAATTCTCCTTGGCCGGACGTAGGCGACTTGGGAAGAGAACATGAGCATAAACAGTCAACTTCTTCGGTGGTGTAATTAAGGAATCGATGAGGTCTTCAGTTGCTGTCGAATTCTTCTTCAATGCTCCCGGAACATACGGACTTGCAGACGTATGCATATGGTCGGCTGTTTTGGTTGCATCTACTTGAGGTTGGGTCTCGGCCTCTTTCTTGTCTTCCTCCTTTTCTTGCTCGATGCCGTTATCTACCTCCTTTCCGTTTCTCAGCACATGAATAGCCGAGACATGTTTTGTTTGGCTTGTAAAAGTATTTTTCTCCTTCTTCAATGGCGCCATGTCAGTTGCCAATTGTCCTACCATTATCTCCAATCTTCTTAGTCCTGATGAATTTTCAAGAGTGCTCTTGGCCATTTCAGTCATCATCGTTCTCAATTCTTTCATATCGTCTCGAACCCCCTTCATTTCCTCCTGAACATGTGTTAGGCCATCTCGGTTCCGAATAGTTTTGGCGACTTGGTTTTGCTGCCAGACTAAAAGTCGATCTGTCGACTGAACTGTAGTAGGTGTTTGCCCTTGCACTTGGAAATTATTTAGAGGCGGTGCTTGCGTATATGGTAGTCTTTGCCCGGGATTTTGTTGGTTCGAATAATACTAGATGGCATTGACGTCCCCTCGTTGTTCGTAGTTGGTTGGACACAAATTCGCTAAGTGTTCGGGAGACCCACATTGGTCACATGTCGCTACGACCTCCTTTGAAGAAACTTCACTCATTCGCTGGGTTCTTGATGCTTCTAATTCTTCATTAAGTATTTCCCTAATCATCTCCTTGATCGTTTGACCATCTCTCACCAAAACRTTAACTCCTTCTTCTTTATCTGTCTCGGCGGTGGGAACTTCATTTACTTTCAATTTACGAGGTCGTGAGTTGGTTTGTCTAGATTTCTCGCTTTGTTTCTCCAACACTCATTTTGCCTCGAGGGCCGTTAAATCACCAAAGTCTCCTCCGGCCACTATTTCAACTTCACTTTTCCCCATGTTCAACAAACCATCAAAGAAAAATTGATTAACCATCTCGGGAGAATAGTTATGGTGGGGGCATGCTTGTAAAAGTGTCTTGTAGCGCTCCCATGATTCATGAAATAATTCCCCCTCCAACTGTTCAAAGATAGCGATTTGCCTCCGAAGTTGCCCCGTTGTCTGTGCCGAATAATATTGATTTAAGAATTTCTCGCTTATCATCTCCCAATCAGTTAACGATCTTGGTTCTAAGGACAGTAACCATGTCTTCGCCTTGTCTTTCATGTTATAGGGGAAACAAATCATTTGCATCTCCTCCCGGTTAAGACCATGACCTACAAATCTGCCCACTTCATCAATAAAATAGTTTAAAAAAGCTAAAGGGTCTTCTTGGGCATTTCCGTGAAAAGCCAGAAGTAAATTGAGTTGATGCGGTTTAATCTCTACTTCCCTTGCAGTCGGGCCAAGAACAATAGCAAAACCAAAAGGTACAACCTTCGGACGTGCCAAATCACGCTGTCTAGGAGGTTGAATGTGTCTCGGTGCTCTCTCTTGATGATAGGCAGCCTCATAATCTCCTTCGTAAGCCCGGACATCGAACCATTCATCTACAAACTCTCGTCGAGGGATTGGTCTGTCAGAATAATCGTCATGTATTTCTTCATCACGTTGAGCATTCCTTCCTCTTAATTGTAGCGGGTCCCGATTGTTTGGTGGTTGATTGTAACCTCCAAAGTATCGCGGCTCGCTTCCATACTCTCCCCGACGTCTTCGTGGAGGTTGGTAAGGTAGCTCATTGTTTAATGCATCGAACAACTCATTGTGATCATCCTCATGATTCGCTCTTCTAGCCATATCTTCGAGAATTTTATCGCACACGAAATCAGTTGCTGTTGAAGAATCGTCCTCGGGAATAAAGGCGGGTTTTGGTCTTGGTTGATTTGAACGGTGGATGTTGTCAATGAAAGGTGCAAGGTCGCATTGGAGTGATCGCCTTCCTTGCATAAACTCAACAATACATCAATGTACCAAATGGCAAGGACCAAGAGCGAAAGTAAAATAAATAAATAAAAATAAACTAATAATTTAAAACGAAAAACATCCTATATTCCTACTCGTTGCTTCCCCGGCAACGGCGCCAAAATTTTGATCCAAACTTTTGTGCACCCCTTTTTAATAATTAATTTAAAAGCACGTCCGTTTGCTCGCAAGAGTACGAGGTACTTGTAGGGTGATAAGTTTGACTCGAGTCGTATCTCTCGAGGAAACAACTATTCGGACTTTTGGATGTTTTTCTCAATTTACGAACTAGCATAAAATACATGTACATTTGGAGTTTTAAAAGGTTTTGAATTGATCATTATAAACTAAAGCAGTAATTAAACTAAGCATAATTAAACTAATTATTCTAAACTATATTATCAACTATAAGCAATAATTAAACTATCAAGAAAACGCAACCATGAATTAAACCTAATTAACGAATCTAAGAGCATGAACATA
Source organism: Phtheirospermum japonicum (assembly GCA_014905375.1). Classification (NCBI taxonomy): domain Eukaryota; kingdom Viridiplantae; phylum Streptophyta; class Magnoliopsida; order Lamiales; family Orobanchaceae; genus Phtheirospermum; species Phtheirospermum japonicum. Next base: position 76,946 of record BMAC01000195.1, read on the forward strand.
AGAAATTACCACTAAGCAATGTATCATATGAATCTAAGAACGAACAACTAGCATTAATCAATCGCATAAATAAACTAAAGTAATCCAATATCCAAGCATGAAATGATTAACTAAATTAAACTAGTTCTAGAAATAACTAAGAAATTAACTAAGCAATTAACTATGATATTAACTATGTAACTAGCTAAGAGTTTAGAGTAGTTATTGGAACTAAGAAAAGCAATGAAAAGCTCCAGCTATTCCGGAGTGCACGTCGATCTTGGGCAAAGATTGAATCCCGAACGCCAATTTGATGTTTTGGACGCATTGTTCTTCGATACTTGATATCCATCTTCAAATCTCGTTATGAGATGTGGGATTATTATTATTGTAAGCTAAGGAACCCTAGGTAGTCGTGTATCTCTTTAAAAATCCGAAATATGGAGGTTTTATATAGATATTGCAAGTCTTGGCGCACAAGAAACCCTAAAATCCGAATTCTGGGCCGTCACGTCGACGGTGCGTCGACCTTGCGTCGACCGGGTCTCGGCGTCGACGCGGTCTAGGTGGTGTGACTCGCATGTATTTGTCACGATTTTTTGTATATTTTTGCTAGGTATTTTAGTTAGATTTATTGTTAATTTTGGGTATAAGTTGGATTAATTGAGCATATTTTCGTATTTATGTATCTCCAACTTATTTTACCATATTTTATGTTTATTTTAGGTATTTTGAAGTTTTTTTGGTGTTAAGGTGGACGAATGTGGGCCCGCGAATGGAGTTTCAAAGAAATTGGGCCCTGATTTGGTATATTACAGCTGACACTGGGTCTGTCATCCACACTGGGTTACCCAGTGTCAAAACCCAGTGTTAGAAATTCTGGCAGACACTTCCGTCCGACCGGACAAGACCAGTGTCCGACCGGAGTAGAGGGCAGACACTTCTGTCCGACCGGACAAGACTTTTGACCGGTCGGACAAGTACGTTACGCACGCAGATTTCTGAGAATTTTCAGTTACGAAACGGCTGAAGGCTGTTTAAAAACGCAGAGGAGGCTAGGGTTTCATATCATTCACCCTTGGAGGCCTTTTGGAGGCTGGAAGCACCACACAACACCCAAAAGGTTGAGAGATTTGACACATCTCTCATACCTCTAGTATAAATCCGTGCAACGCCATATCAAGGTTCGAGTCGCAGCAGCCATCGTTCTTCGCTAGGATTCTGGGCTCGTGACAAGTCTAGGGATTCTATGCAGCTCGGAGTGTTTTCGTTCATCCTCTTCACTCGTTGAAAATAGTTCAACGACTAGTAACTTCTGAACTCGTATCTATGAATTGTTTTCGTAGTAGTTGATTTAGGATTTATTTAGAATAGTTGGAGAATATGATGGATAATGTTACGTTGAATGTTTGTTAAAGTACTGGGTATTCGTAGTTTTGTTATCGTGTGTTGGGTATTGATATTGGTGGAACAATTGTTTTGGATTGATAATCTAGTTGTGATTGATCTCTTGAAGCAATTTAGTACTTAAATTGTTATGGATCTTGTTTGGTATTTGAAATAAGTTAGTATGCTGCGTTGCGATAGAATTGTTAGTGACTTTTGGTTGTTTGAGTTATTCGATTGATAATCGTGATCATCGTTTACAATAGTTAGAATGATATCTAGTAGTTTGCATTAGAATTACAATAGTTGTTTTTCTTATAACTTGTCGAGAGGTTGACGCCCTCGAGACAAGAAGAGTTCGTCTTTTTGACTTATTGATATTTAATCATTTCCAAAACCCCATGAGTTCACGTGTTTTAGATAGAATTGTGATATTAGTATAATAAACATCGTTTAATCCGATTCCCATTCCTCTAAAGATCGACCCGAGTTAGCTTGCCAAGTCTACAAGTGACCCCGTTCTCTTGCGGCCGAACTTAAAACCTTTCAAACGTAGACGCGCATTTGTTTAACCGGAATTTAATTTTGAAAGGAATACAAAAGTTCGGCTTAGTGTGCGCGTCGGCTGGGCGGGTGCGTCGACTGACGCGTGCTTGGATCGACGCTTCAGAAAGTTGCGTCGACCAACGCTTCTTCAATCAACGCTTCAGCATGTTACATCGCCAGTGCGTCGGTTTAGCGTCGATCGTCGCGCATCATGGCTCGCTTCGACGGAGCATCGATCGACGCGACAGACAGTCCATCTCAATTTCTTGATCTTTTTGCTACTCGTTCACCGGATAGCTCGTTCTCCTATTCTAGAACATCGAACTTCGTCTATTACACGCTGAACTCTTCCGGTTACTTAGCTGTAAGGTGAAAAATAACGAAATATCACCTATTTTCATCAATTGCGATTAAAATACGGTAAAATAAGCTGGAACTATAAAATACGGAATTAATGCTTAAATCGTCTAACTTATACCAAAAATAAATAGAAAAACGAACTAAAAAGCTAATAAAATAAGGACAAATCTACGTTAATCAGTTATGTCTCCGACGGATATGTCAAGACTTGTCGTTATACAAACCACTTCTTGCCCTTCCAATAGCAGCTTGACTATCGCAGTGAAGCATAACCGGCGGCACGGGTTTCTCCCAACATAGAATATCTTCTAAAAAGTTACGAAGCCATTCTGCTTCTTCACCTTCTTTGTCCAAAGCGATAAACTCAGATTCCATGGTAGAATGGGCTATACATATCTGTTTAGTGGATCTCCAAGAAACAGCTCCTCCCCTAATTACAAACACATATCCACTTGTTGACAGTGAGTCCTTTGTGTCGGATATTCAGTTTGCATCACAGTATCCTTCAAGTACCCTGGGGTATCTACCATAGTGTAGCCCAAAGTTCAGAGTATGCTTTAAGTATCTCAAAACTCTTACAAGCGCTTTCCAGTGTTCTCTACTCGGATTGCTTGTATATCGACTCAGTTTGTTTACCGAGCAAGCAAGATCAGGTCTTGTACACTTGGAGATGTACATCAAACATCCAATGATCCCAGCATAGTATTTCTGAGCAACAGGATGACCTCTGTTCTTACTCAAGTGAACGTCAAGTTCCATAGGTGTCTTTGCTTGAAGACTATCGTGTGCATTGAATTTCTTGATCACTTTCTCAATGTAATGAGATTGTGATAAGACAATTCCATCTGGAGTTCTTATGATTCTTATTCCAAGAATAGTGTCAGCAACTCCCAGATCCTTCATGTCAAAATTTCTTTTTAGCATGAGTTTCGTCTCGTTAATCACTTGTAGGTTGCTACCCATGATTAACATATCATCTACATAAAGACATACTATAACAAACTTATCATTAGTATTCTTAATGTACTCACATTTGTCACACTCGTTTATCTTGAACCCATTTGACGTCATCACTTCGTCAAATTTCAAGTGCCACTGTAAAGGTGCTTGTTTCAAGCCATATAAAGACTTAACAAGTTTGCACACCTTTGTTTCTTGTCCAGGTTTTACAAAACTTTCAGGTTGTTCCATATAAATTTCCTCTTCTAAATCGCCATTTAGAAAAGCTGTTTTGACATTCATTTGGTGATTTTCAAGATTGTGCAAAACAGCAATCGCTAGAAGCACCCGGATAGAGGTAATTCTCATCACAGGAGAGTATGTGTCAAAGAAATCATAACCCTCCTTCTGAAGAAATACTTTCACAAAACCAAACGAGCTTTATACTTATCGATTGATCCATCAGCTCTGAACTTTCATTTCAGAATCCATTTACTACCTAAAGGTTTACAACCTTCAGGTAAATCAGTTAGAATCCACGTATGGTTTTGCATGATCGAATCGATCTCGCTCTGTACAGCTTCCTTCCAAAATGAACTATCAGTCCATGAGAAAGCTTCTTTCAGTGAATTTGGTTCTTCATCCAAGAGAAAAACCACATATTCGAGACCGAAGTCCTTCGCAACTTTAGCTTGATTTCTCCGTCTAGGAGTTAGAGCTTCAAGTTCTGAACCAAGTCATTTGCGAGACTTAGGTTCAACCCCCATAAGTTCTTGACTTGTATTTCTTTCAGCATTACCAGTGTTAGAACTGGATGCAGCTTTATCCTTACAAGGATAAATATCTTCAAAGAATATTGCATTCCTTGACTCAATAGTGGTTCCGACATTCATGTCTGGAACATTTTACCTATGAATAATAAATCGATAGACGCTACTGTTTAGTGCATAACCAATAAAAATACATTCAACCGTTTTAGGTCCGATTGTCACTTGCTTTGGTAGAGGCACTTCTACCTTCGCTAAACACCCCCACACTTTGAGGTATTTATAAGAAGGTTTCCTTCCTTTCTACAACTCATAGGGAGTTTGGTCCCTTCCTTTAAGTGGAATCTTATTGAGGATATGGTTAGCTGTTAAAACAGCTTCCCCCCACATGTTCTGAGGTAACCCAGAACTAATCAAAAACGCATTCATCATCTCTTTCAAAGTACGATTCTTGCGTTCTGCAACTCCGTTCGATTGAGGTGTATACGGAGCTGTAGTTTGATGAATTATACCACTTTCGTTGTACAACTTCTCAAACGGAGCTACATATTCCCCTCCTCTATCACTCTGAATAGATTTGATTTTGCAGTTAAGTTGGTTTTCGGCTTCATTTTTGAAGTTCTTGAAAGCTTCAATAGCCTCATCTTTACCTCTTAAAAGGTATAGGTAACAATACCTTGTGCAATCGTCAATAAAAGTAATGAAATACTTTTTACCACCTCTTGTTTGCACAAACTTCAAATCACATACGTCCGTGTGAATTAATTTTAGAGGTGTCGTGCTCCTTTCTACTGATTTAAACGGTAACCTTGTTATTTTTGCTTCTACATAAATTTCACACTTACTTTTATTAACGAATTCATTTACCTTAAGTAAATTAAGATTTGACAAATGTTTTATTGCATTTAGATTAAAGTGGCCTAATCTACAATGTCATAAACTAGAGCACTCAGTCAAGTAAGAGGAATCAGAAGCAATTTTATTAATGATAGGTTTTGAGCGTATAGCCATTACACTGAGTTTGAGCAGTCCATCTGTAAGGTAACCCTTTCCCAGAGGTGTTCCAAACTTTGAAAAAACAAACTTATTAGCCTCAAATACAAGTTTAAAACCACGACTAACTATTATTGAACCAGAGACTAAATTCTTCCGAATGTCCGGAACGTGCAGCACCTCATTCAGAGTGATCTCCTTGTCAGGGGTCATTTTTAGGACAACCGAGCCAACACCTGCAACTTGCGAAGATGCTTGGTTTCCCATGTTCAGCTTCCTTCCCTCACAGGGATGGTATTTGGAGAACAAGCTCTAGTATGCACACACATGGGCAGTTGCAGCAGTATCGATGAACCAATGACCACGGTTCTCGACCATGTAAGCTTCCTCAGTGATGACCACAATGATATCATCACTAGTCAACTCCCTCTCGGCTAGTTGGGCACTCGGCTTGGCCTTCTTCTGCTTTGGCTTGCGACAGTTCTTAGACATGTGTCAATTATAACAATTTCCTTCGAACTTCTTAAAAGAGGGAGCTTTAGGCTTAGAGTTGCCAGGACGCGGCTTCTTCTTCAAGTTTTCTCCTCGATCAAGTAGGTTTACCCGAGGTTCATCTGAACTTTTCGAATTCTTGTACTGAACTCGAACTTCGGACTCAATTCGCACCTTTCGGATAACATCTTCAAGAGACATCACCTTTCGCTTGTGCTTGAGATACATCTTGAAGTCTTTCCAGCTTGGAGGAAGCTTATCAATCATGGCAGAAGACGTGAAAGTATTAGGAAGTATCATACCCTCGGCGTGGACGTCATTCACCAGCATTTGGAACTTTTGAACCTGTTCTATAACCGGGCGAGAATCAATCATCTTGTAGTCCATGAAATTCGTGACTACAAATTTCCTAGTTCCAGCCTCGTCGGAACTGTATTTCTTCTCAAGTGCCTCCCAGATATTCTTGGAGGTCTTTGCGTCCGAGTACAAATTACTCAAACTATCTTCTAGGCTACTTAGATGAAAGCCTTTGCACAGATAGTCACCGTTGTGCCAGTTATCGTAGGCGGCATGAACGTTGAAGTTGGTCTCGGACTCATCCGGAGTAGGTGGTTCGTCTTCCTTCACGAAGTTAGCAAAGCCAAGCATCGTAAGGTAGAACAGAATCTTTTGTTGCCACCTCTTGAAGCCTTCCCCATTGAATTTTGGAGGCTTCTCCGTGACGGGCATGATCCGAGAGAAGTGCACCGGAGCGGTCATTGTTGGAACAAAGGTTCCCATCGTACCCATTGAGTGGGTAGCTGAAACATGCGAGTATGTCGGCGGAGCCGTTGCGAACATGTTCGGAACCAAAGTTCCCGACATCCCAGAATGATGGATTCCAGCCGAACCTGACGTATTTTGGACCGAAGTCCCCATCCCATAAGGGAATGATCCAGCAGCCGAAGCAGTGGCTTAAAACATACTTGGAACCATAGTTCCCGTCATCCCAGAAGGATGGATCACAGCCGAAGATGACACAGTTTGGACCGAAGTCCCCATCCCATAAGGGAACGATCCCGAGTTCGGGTTGTTTGCCGAGATACGCCTCGACAGTGTTTCCAGAAAGGTGTCGATGGTTCTTTGGTCGAAGAGGAAGTCAGCATGACTCATGGTCGTGTTTGGCGTAGAGGCGCCAATCGTCATGGTGTTCGTGACTGCAGGGGCAGTGGTCGTCGTCGAAATGGTAGAGGTAATAGCAGGAACGGTCAAACTGATCGAAGTGCTGGAGGTCGACATTTTTCCAGTTAGGATATTAAAATAGTAGATTAAAAATTACAATATTTCGTCTTGCGATTGTTAGAAACTACAAATAATTTGAGCACGAACAGGGTATGTAAAAAATATCACAAAATTGGAAAATACAAAAACAGAAAGATGTTAAAACAAGTGTCAAGTCGAGTCGAGTAAGCACTATGTCCGCAAGACGAAATAGCCTCGGTAGTCCCCTTCGGGTTTGGCTATTCGTCTCCAAAGATGAAACGACTTCGTCTTTGGTGTTACAGCACTGTAAGCACCAGAGCTCCGGCGGCGAACAGGATGAATATGGTCTGAGCTACGTAAGAAATAAAATGCAGAGGAAATGTGTATGCAATATGATGTGTGTCCTTCGTATTCTCAGTTGTTTCAGGTGTAAAATGAACTTGAGCCTCTCACCCTTTTATAGGGGTTCCAGCGGGAGGTTAGAGAGGATGAGTGAAAAATCCAGGCAAACAAATTCTCGGCCTTGGGAACTTAAGGTCAATGAAGTCTCTTTATCTTAAAAGGAAGACGACAAGAGGATCGAGGAAATTGTCAAAGAGATGGCAGCAGCCCTAAAAGCCGAGTTAGCAAGCCAGGCTTCTTCGAAAAAGTCCATTGATGTATGTGGCCATTGTGGAGCACCAGGGCATTTGGCAAATATATGCCTAGTGACGTTTGACTAAGAGCCACACGAGGAATTTAACGCCATTCAGAATTATCACAGCCAGCCTCCTAGTTCTGGGCGGAAATTCACAAAGGATTATAACCCCTACTCGAACACGTACAACCCAGGGTGGCATGATCCCCCGAATTTCAAGTTTCGTCTTGGGAACCCAAATCATATGTCGATGCCTCCGCAAACTGTTAGAAGAGTTTTTGTGGTGTTGAAAGTATATCAACGGGTTCATGGCTTGGTATTATCGGAAATCGATTCGATTAAAGGATTCATGTGTTTCAAGCTTTTGAAATAAAAGGAAAATGAAAATAAAGCAATTAAACTAGATAAACTATCCTAGAATTTGAAGTTGCATATTTTCGGATGCCTCGTCGTATGACTCAATATGTAAATGCAAGCAAGTAATGCAAATAATTAAGAAAAAGCAATGTTTCACCAAGTACAAGCATGCAAGCACAAGGTACAACTATGCATAAAATCCTAAATAATGCAAATAAGCAAAAATTGAAAGCATAAATGGATAAAGCAATGAAAGTTGACATGAAAGTTTAAAACTTTATGAAAAATAACAAACAACAAAGCATAGATCTAGGATTAAGCATGAAACAAAGCATAATTATTAAATTGCAAATAAAGCATGTGAAAATCTCAAAATCAAGACGATCTAAGACCCGATCTATGATCTAGATGTGTCACACATCTAGATTCCATAACCAATTCTTAAGATTAAACAAGAAATCAAGGTGCTAAGGCAAAAGGCATAACATGAAGAACAAGCATTGAAATGAAGAACAAAGCATGGAAATAAAGCATAAAACATGGAATTGAAAGGAAACTTGCTTGAATATCGACTTAGTTTATTTACCGAGCAAGCTAGATCAGGTCTTGTACAATTAGAGATGTACATAAAACATCCAATGATCCTAGCATAGTCCTTCTGAGCAACAGGTTCACCTTTGTTCTTACTTAGGTGAACGTCGAGTTCCATAGGTGTCTTTGCTGGAAGACTATCGTGTGCATTGAATTTCTTGATCACTTTTTCAATGTAATGAGATTGTGATAAGACAATTCCATCTGGAGTTCTTATGATTCTTATGCCAAGAATAGTGTCAGCAACTCCCAGATCCTTCAGGTCAAAATTTCTTTTTAGCATGAGTTTCGTCTCGTTAATCACTTGTAGGTTGCTACCCATGATTAACATATCATCTACATAAAGACATACTATAAAAAATCTGTCATTAGTATTCTTAATGTATACACACTTGTCGCACTCATTTATCTTAAATCCATTTGACATCATCACTTCGTCAAATTTCAAGTGCCATTGTAAAGGTGCTTGTTTCAAGCCATACAAAGACTTAACAAGTTTGCACAGCTTTCTTTCTTGTCCAGTTTTACAAAACCTTCAGGTTGTTCCATGTAAATTTCTTCTTCCAAATCTCCATTCAGAAAAGCTGTTTTTACATCCATTTGGTGAATCTCAAGATTGTGCAAAGCAGCAATCGCTAGAAGCACCCGGACAGAGGTAATTCTCGTCAAAGGAGAGTATGTGTCAAAGAAATCATAACCCTCCTTCTAGAGAAAACCTTTCACAACCAAAGGAGCTTTATACTTATCGGTTGATCCATCAGCTTTGAACTTTCATTTCAGAATCCATTTACTCCCTAAAGGTTTACAACCTTCAGGTAAGTCAGTCAGAATCCACGTATGGTTCTGCATGATCGAATCGATCTCGCTCTGTACAGCTTCCTTCCAAAGTGAACTATCAGTCCGTGAGTAAGCTTCTTTCAGTGAATTTGGTTCTTCATCCAAGAGAAAAACCACATAGTCAGTACCGAAATCCTTAACAACTTTAGCTCGAGTGCTCCGTCTAGGAGTTAGAGCTTCAAGTTCTGAACCGGGTCGTTTGTGAGACTTAGGTTCCACCCCCACAAGTTCGTGACTTGTAGTTCCTTCAGTATTGCCAGTGTTTGAACTTGAAGCAGCTTTATCCTTACAAGGATAGATGTCTTCAAAAAATATTGCATTCCTTGACTCAATGGTGGTTCCGACATTCATGTCCGAAACATCTGAACTATAGATTATAAATCGATAGGCGCTACTATTCAGTGCATAACCAATAAAAATACAATCAACCATTTTGGATCCGATTGTCACTTGTTTCGGTAGAGGCACTTCTACCTTTGCTAAACACCCCCACACTTTGAGGTATTTATAAGAAAGTTTCGTTCCTTTCCACAACTCGTAGGGAGTTTCGTCCCTACCTTTAAGTGGAATTTTATTGAGGATATAGTTAGTTGTTAAAACAGCCTCCCCCCACATGTTCTACGGTAACCCAGAACTAATCAACAAAGCATTCATCATCTCTTTCAAAGTACGATTCTTGCGTTCTGCAACTCCGTTCGATTGATGTGAGTACGGAGCTGTAGTTTGATGAATTATGCCACTTTCGTTGCACAACTCCTCAAACGGAGCTACGTATTCCCCTCCTCTATCACTCCGGATAGATTTGATTTTGCAGTTAAGTTGATTTTCGGCTTTATTTTTGAAGTTCTTGAAAGCTTCAATAGCCTCATCTTTACCTCTCAAAAGATAAAGGTAACAGTATCTTGTGCAATCGTCAATAAAAGTAATAAAATACTTTTTACCACCTCTAGTTTGCACAAACTTTAAATCACATACATTCGTGTGAATTAATTCTAAAGGTGTCGTGCTCCTTTCTACCYATTTGAACGGCGACTTAGTCATTTTTGCTTCTACACAAATTTCACACTTACTTTTATTAACAAATTCATTTACCTTAAGTAAGTTGAGATTTGATAAACGTTTTATTGCATTTAGATTAACGTGGCCTAATCTACAACGCCATAAACTAGAGCACTCAGTCAAGTAAGAGGAATCGGAAGCAATTTTATTAATGACTTGTTTTGGGCGTATAGCCATTACACTTAGTTTGAACAAACCATATGTAAGGTAACCCTTACCTAGAGGTGTCCCAGACTTAGATAACACAAACTTATTAGCCTCAAATACGAGTCTAAAGCCACGACTAACTAGTATTGAACCAGATACTAAGTTCTTTTGGATGTCCGGAACGTGCAGCACCTCATTCAGAGTGATCTCCTTGACGGAAGTCATCTTGAGGACCACCGTACCAGTACTAGCAACTTCCGAAGAAGCTTGATTTCCCATGTTCAACTTCCTTCCCTCACAAGGAAGGTATTTGGAGAACAATCTCCGATCATCACACACATGGGCGGTTGAAATAGTGTCGATGAACTATTGACCACGGTTCTCGATCATGTTATCTTCTTCAGTGATAACCGCAACGAGGTCATCACTAGTCAGCTCTCTCTCGGCTATGTGTGCGCTCGGCCTAGCCTTCTTTTTCTTTGGCTTGCGGCATTCCTTAGACATGTGTCCAGAATAACCGCAATTGTAACATTTGCCTTCGAACTTCTTTGAAGAGGGAGCTTTATGCTAAGAGTTGCCAGGACTCAGCCTCTTCTTGGAGTTATCTCCTCGTTCAAGCAAGTTCACTCGAGGTTCATCCGAACTTTTCAAATTCTTGTATTGAACTCAAACTTCCGACTCAATTCGTACCTTCCTGATAACATCTTCAAGAGACATCACCTTTCGCTTGTGCTTAAGATACGTCTTGAAGTCTTTCCAGCTTGGAGGAAGCTTATCAATCATGGCAGAAGCCGTGAAAGTTTCAGGAAGTATCATCCCCTGGCGTGGACGTCATTCACCAGCATTTGGAACTTTTGAACTTGTTCCATAACTGGGAAAGAATCAATAATCTTGTAGTCCATGAAATTCGTGACTACAAATCTCCTAGTTCCAGCCTCGTCGGAACTGTATTTATTCTCAAGTGCCTCCCAGATATTTTTGGAGGTCTTTGCGTCCGAGTACAAATTACTCAAACTATCTTCTAGGCTACTCAACAGAAAACCTTTACACAGATAGTCCCCATTGTGCCAATTATCGTAGGCAGCGTGAACATGGAAACTAGTCACATCCTTGTCCGAAATAAGTGGTTCGTCTTCCTTCACGAAGTTAGCGAATCCAAGCATCGTGAGGTAGAAACGCATCTTTTGTTGCCACCTCTTGAAGCCTTCCCCATTGGATTTTGGAGGCTTCTCCGCCGCGGGGATGATCCGAGAGGAGTGCACCGGCGCATTCATCGTTGGTACAAAAGTCCCCATCGAACCCGTTGAATGTGTATTCAAAACAGTTGAATCTGTTTGGGGAGCAGTTGCAAATAAACTCGGAACCGAAGTTCCCGTCATCCCAATGGGATGGGTCACAGCCAGAGCTGACATAGTTTGGACCAAAGTCCCTATCCCAAAAAGGATCGTTCCAGCAGCCGAAGCTGTGTAAGGGTTTGACTGGGTCATGCGCTTCGTCAGCGTCTCGAGTAAGAAATCGAGTGTTCCTGGGTTGAGAATGATCTCAGCCTGAGTGGTGTTCAAGATTGGTGTAGACATGCCAATTGTCGTGGTGTTCGTGATTGCGGGGGCAGTGTTCGTCGCCGAAGTAGTGGAGGTGATGGCCGGAATAGTGTCGCTCGTCGGAGTGCTGGAGGTTGACATCCTTTTCCAGTCAGGGATATTAAAACAGATTAGAAGTTACAGATATTTCATCTTGCGATTGTTGGAACAATTAAAAAATATTCCGAGCACAAACAGGAACGTAACAAAAAATATCACAAAACTGAAAATTACAAACAAAACAGAATATGTAAAAAAAATAGTCAAGTCGAACTCTATCCGCAAGACGAAATAGCCCCAGTAGTGCTCTTCTATTTTGGATATTCGTCCCCAAAGATAAAACGACTAACGTCTCTGGTATTACAGCACTGTAAATACCAGAGCTCCGGCGAACTGGACAGAAAATGGTCTGAGCTACATAAGAAATAAAATGCAGAAAACAGTATGCTTGAGAGTTTCAGGTGCTTCAGGTATTTCTCGTGTATGGAAAGTACAAAAACAAATGCAGGATCCTCACCCTTTTATAGGGGTTCAAATCAGGGGTTACAGCTGCCATTTATGACGTCCTTAAAGTTATTCAAACTAGCAGCAAAAGTCAGCACGAACCTGAACTGGTTCAGCGTGCAAATACATTGCATGTTTGAATTCAAAAAGCTTTGGAAACGTTTGAACGTTCAGGTGCTAGCCGTTACGAAACGGTCAGGAGTTAACAGGTGCGTGAAGGTTCAAAAAAGAAACTTGGGTTGAGCCAGAACCCGAACCCCACACGGACCACCTCAATTGGACAAATTGCCCAAGACCCAAGACCCAAGTCCCAAGTTCCAGTTCCGGGTCCGGGACCGGGCTCGGGCTCAGCTCCGCCTTCGGCTTCGCCGAAGGCGGACTGGCGAATCCAAGTCCAAGAACCCGCGTGAGCTTCGTTTACACAAAGCTCACAACACTCTCTGGCCCACTTGATGTACATTAAAGAAATGTAATCATTTTTAAACTCTCTTCCACATTGACTAACATTCAATGTGGGATAAATATTAAAGCATAAAAGCACCCATTCAACTTCCAAACACCATTTCTCACTCACAAATAAATGGATTTGAGAAATTCAAAAAGATATAATTATCTACACGACACGTAGATTAAGCTTACACAATTCTTCAACACAAATTTTTGTTGTACCATTAATTTAGAATTAATCCAATTTACAACAATTACTTGGTGGATAAGTCTCAATAATCTTATAAATAGGGGGTTCAGGCCCTTATTTCACAAGCTTGAAGCTTATCATCTCTCTCTCTCTCTCTCTCTCTCTCTCTCTCTCTCTCTCTCTCTCTCTCTCTCTCTCTCTCTCTCTCTCTCTCATGCTCTCAAATCTCAATCATACGCTCTGATGCTTGTCTCTGAAGACGTCCCTTTTACTCTACATTGATTGTATCATATATTTTAAGCTCTTTCGCGCTATCGAGATCCCACTTTAGAGGTTCTCACCTCTCTCTTAAGCTCTATCTAACTTAGGAATTAAAGGGCCTGTGCCGAGGCCGCCCGACATGGGTTCTGTTTTGCAGGTTATACAGGTCGCTAGGAGCCTTTGGAGTTTTATCAGGTCGCCAGGAGATTTTTGGAGATCTGTCAAGTCGCTGACTTCATATTTAAGGTCAGTACCCCCTATTCTTGAGGCACCAATCTTTTTGATCGCATCAGATGTTATGTGGATTAATATGTGTATTTTTTAAATTAAATTTTACGAAGATAAGTTAAAATTATGCTTATAATACTGTGTAATAAATATGATTGTAATATATTGAGTTAAGTGAAAAATATATTCTGTGCACAATGAATATTATTTGAGCAAGTGATGAATAGGGTTTCTAGGACGAACCCAAACCGCTACGATAAGTGGGCAATGTTGACGAATTTGACTTATGCATACAATGATTATGAATTTACATAGGATGGAATCAAGTTCTTTTCGAATAAAATACTGATCAATTTATTTTAATCATTTTCATCACACATAATATTCATATTCATCTTACATAAACATTTATATATCATACAAAATATCTATTTTATCACATAAAATGTTGAAAATATTATTCTTGGCAATTTTCCTTTTTATGTGTTTGCCTTTCTTGGACTTTGTTTTACTTAGGAATCTATATTTATCTCCTAAGGTAGTTTAGGTCTTTATTTAATATCCTTATTTTTAGCCTAACTTGTTTATCAAGACTAGGAGTCTTGATTATTTAAGGGCAAAGAACGACATAAATGACAGACGACTCTTTGGAAAAAGACGCAAGACATTTTCTGGAGAAGCAGAACACAGCACAAGACCTACTTGGAGCTACAATTCAGAATCAAGAGATCTTCAACGTTGCGTAACTAACGGAGGAGATCAGATCAATCGTAGCAACAAGTATTTGTGTATCAAGTGTTGATACATTTATTTTTCGTATATTACTTAAACATTTTGTAATGAATCTTGAACGATTAAGTAATATAGTTTTCGGGTTTGAATACCCATGTCCGTAAGTACATTTACTTATGGACTAAAAGTTTAATAAGTGTGTTCATTTGTTTTTATTTCGCTGCTAATCAAATATTTCACGGTCTAGTCACTTGTGTTACTTAACACCGATCATAACATCTGTTGTGTTATAAGTATACAATATCCAGACTGGTTAATGTTAAGATTGGTGTTATTTGCCACGAGACTTAACATCTCTTTTCAAAATCATAGATCTACAAAATTACAATTGGCACCAGAGCAGGGTACTTTACATTAAGTATTTTGATCCTTATTTTTGTAGATTCATTGATTTATGGATGCTCAAAGGAATCTGCGACCTCCTATCCTCAACGGAGAGAATTGCTCTCTCTGGAAGCAGAGGATACGGTGGCATATCAAGAATATCGATGAACGAGCGTGGAGAACCATTCTAGTTGGATGGGAAAAACCACGAGTTACTGATGCTGATGGAGAAACTTTTCCCAAGAAAGAAATAAACTGGACTAAAAAAGTGACAGATGTGTTTTCATGGGATATTTCCAAAAAACTCATGCTTACATATTGTTTAACCCTAGAACACGTTGCATGATGGAGTCTGTCAATGTGAAGTTTGATGACTTGATTATTGGTGTTAAACCTGCTGAGGACAATGATCTGGTGTATGATCAGACTCCTCAATATATTGTGGATGGCTTACATGATAGTGCAGCTACAGAGACTGACGTTACAGATGATGACGGGTCTGGTAACATGTCACCAAACTTAACACCAACTCCTGAAGGAGCAGACAATGTTGGAACTGAGGACCCATCACCAGTCTTAACACCAACTCCAGAAGCTCCTGGATCTGATTCAGACTCAAATGAGGACAACCCGAATACTCAAATTGACCTGTATTAGAGGGACATTCCTTCAAGAATTCAAAGGAATAATCCAACAGGTTAGATCATTGGAAATCTTGATGAGAGAAGCATGAGAAAACGAAAGATAAATTCCAATGAAATGGTAAGATATGTTTGTTTGTCAACTAACTGCTCTCAAATTCGGGAGTCTTTGTTCCTTTCAACTATGGAACCAAAGCGTGTGGAAGGGGCTCTGAAGAACGAGTTCTGGATCAAAGCCATGCTGGAAGAGTTGGACCAATTTGCCAAGAACGATGTTTGGGGCTTGGTTCCACGCCCTGCAAATATACATGTCACTGGCACTAAGTGGATATTCAAGAACAAAACCGATGAAGCAGGAAACATTGTTCGAAATAAGGCAAGGCTGGTCACACAAGGATATACTCAGATTGAGGGGATTGATTTTGATGACATTTGCGCCGGTTGCACGTATAGAATCGGTAAGACTCCTTGTTTTTGTTGCCTGTCATTTGAAAATATCTCTGCATCAAATGGACATTAAGAGTGCTTTCTTGAATGGTGTTTTGAGTAAAGAAGCATATGTTAAGTAGCCTAAAGGGTTTGTTGATCCTCACAAACCCAATTTTGTTTTAAAATTAAAAAAGACGTTGTATGGTTTAAAACAAGCTCCAAGAGCTTGTTATTAGAGATTGACTCAACATTTACTATTTTTAAACTTTAGACGAGGTGAAGTTGATAAAACCTTGTTTCTCCTCAAATCCAACAATCACATTCTTATAGTTCAAATTTATGTAGATGATATTATTTTTGGATCCACTAGTGAACAGATGGTGAAGGATTTCATAGCTCGGATGTCAGATACATTCGAAATGAGCATGGAAGGTAATCTTTCGTATTTTCTTGGTTTAAAAATTAAGCAGCTTGACGATGGTATTTTTCTTTCTCAAACCAAATATACTAAAAATCTCGTAAAAAATTCAGGTTAGAGAATGATAAGCATAAGAAAACACCTTGGGTAAAATCAAGAAACTGTCGAGAGACGATGTTGGGATCAGTGTTGATAACACCGTTTACAGGAGTATGATAGGAAGTCTCCTATATTTAACTGCTGGCAGATGTTAGAAGAGTTTTCGTGGTGTTGAAATGAATCAACGGGTTCATGGCTGGAGATCGATTCAATTGAAAGTTTCAATGTGTTTCAGACTTGAGAAATAAAAGGAAAAGGAAAATAAAGCAATTAAAATAACTAACTATCCCATAAAATGAAAGTCCAAGTTGGTAGGATGCCTCGTCGGATGCCTCAAATAGAAAATGCAAAGCAATAAAAGAAATAAGCAAGGAAATGCATTGTTTCACCAAGTACAAGTATCGGCAACCGGGCCAACCACGTCCTCATTAATCCAATTCTCAATATAAACCCGTTCGACCTTTTCCTTGACGAATTCCATATATACCCATTCTTCACAAGACTCTTTTGAAGTAAAGGGCAAAGGATCAAGAGAGTTAAAATCATCCGAAAATGAAAACAAGTCCTCTTCCGACGGCGAGGCAACCAAATCAAGTACCCCACACTTATCGGGGAACGTGACCGGAGGGATAGGTGAAGGTGGACTTGAGAATTGGCTTGTAATGGCCCATGGATCCGGATCGGGAGGTGGAGTAGTAGAAATCACCGGGATATTCGGATGATAAGGGCCCACATGAGGAGTAACAACCGGATAATGAGACGGCGGTGGAGCAAAAGATGACATAGCACAATCGGGTTCCACATGAAGTCCATGATCCCCATACACGTTTTCCGAGGGATGCGTTGGCGAGGAGAGGTCCGGGCAATATTCGGGAAGATGATCACTCGTTCCACACCATCCACATCCCAAAAAAGGTCGGCTAACATCTCTCATAGTACGGATGGGGGGGCCACATGTGAAGTTGGAGCCCGGACCACCAAACAACTCCCACTCTTCCTCGTATTTATCATATACGGGTATGCTCGTCCCAAAAGTAGGAGGACCTCGACGCGGGCGGGAATTCCCAAAGTGACCATTATTCCTTTTCGGATCATGAACGGGAATGACATTACCACCATACGGGGTGGGACTCGGATATCCACCCCCACATTTCCACTTGGAGTCGTAGTCGGCATAGGATTGGAATGAAAAACGGGAGGGGCTCCATATGGGCCGGGCTTCGGGCGACGCATATTTGAATTATAATGAGTAGTATCATAACCATACGGGCCGGAAGTCGGGCTATGCGTATTCGGAGAATATTGAGGAGCATCAAAGCCATACGGGCCGGGAGTCGGGCTTTGCACGTTCGGAGAATAGCGAGGAGCATCATAGCCATACGGGTGGGAAGTCGGGGCTTGCACGTTTGGATAGGAACTTGAAGCGTGCACATTC
This sequence comes from Phtheirospermum japonicum, assembly GCA_014905375.1. Lineage (NCBI taxonomy): Eukaryota > Viridiplantae > Streptophyta > Magnoliopsida > Lamiales > Orobanchaceae > Phtheirospermum > Phtheirospermum japonicum. The sequence continues at coordinate 94,626 of BMAC01000195.1, forward strand.
GATAGCAAGTTTGAGTACCATAACCCCCCAAGGAACCATTCCACGCCCGAAAAGCCATCAAACCCGACATGGTTTGCACCATGCCCTCCCATGCCGGGTCTCTCAAAACCATATCCACCGTTGGCAACGTGGTTTGCACCATGCCCTCCCACGTTGCCACGACCATTATACAATGTCTCATTCCCGGCATGGTTTGCACCATGCCCTCCCATGCCGGGAATGTATCCACCATAGTTATAGGAACCTTGCATACTCAAAGAAAACGTCAAATAAAAAGGAAAGCTAAAAACACAACGAAACGACAATTAAATCGAAAGCCTTAACCAAGCCGAGTCGCAACGGCGCCATTTCTCGTATTATTCTTTTTCAATTGCAAGCCAAAACGATGACTTCCTCTCAAGTGGTATCTTGAGGGTGTTCGCTCAATTCGCTCAAGTGTTTAATATGGGACGTGTGTACGCTCAAGTCGGTCAATACATGCACCTTGTCAAGATTTCACAAATCGGACGCTCAAAATTGCTCATAGTACATGATCAAAGAAGAATCGAAAGAGGTCTTTATTATGGGTTGTAATGTTGGCTCTTTGGTAAGGTATGTAATATTTGGATATAGTGGCTAACACACGATCAAAACGCGATCAATAACACACAAAATCCTACTTTCTAAAACCCGAAGCTTATAATCGCTTCACCTTTCCCAATTTGCCAAACTTTCATTCGAAACCCTTTCATTCACACACACTTTCCCGACTTTTATTTCACAACACTTAGAAGCTTTTTGAATTTGCTTCTTTTTACTAAACTTAGCCTTTTTGAATTAGGCTTTATACTTGAACGCACGCTTTATCACTTTTCGTGATTTGTGTTGGAGTATTATTCTCTTTTTTTTTTTTTTTTTTCTTTTTTTTTTTTTTGTATAAGCAACTCAAAACCCAAACCCCACACTTTATTTCCCACACATCTCTCATTAGCTAATAACACACTCTCTTGCCTCACTAACATGAAGATACAAGAGCTAAAATCGAGCTCGGCTAACAAGAAACGGGATAAAGGCTCAAGGGGGCTCATTTGGGATTTTTAAAGTAGCTTACATATATGAATATGGCCGGAACAAGGGTGATATATGTGGCCTCGAGGTCATTTTCAAATTCGATCATGTACGAGCAAAGTCAAAGCTCCTCAATGCAACTTCCATAAAAATGCAAGCAAGCCGATAAATCACACAAGGCTACTCACTAGTTTGCACCGAATTTGGGAGCAAAATCAAAAGAGCTTTTAGAGCTTTGCAATCTTTTCACGAGAAAATGTTGATTATATATATATTGGCGGTTTTTTGGACGAAGCACAAAAATTCAACCCCTCACACAAGAGGCTTAAGACATGCAAAAACTCGACAAGTAAACTATTCAAACTTCAAAGTATGAGGAATTYTTCTACCATGTAATAACGACTCAAAAGACACAAAAATCGACTCAACCATATAAATGCGCAAATAGTAAGCGTCACTTCGCCAAGAATGCGTCACTTCGCCAAGGCTCGAGTTAAGAACAACAAAACATGCTTTTCGATACCCGGACCCTAACCACCTACCCACCCCACACTTAAACCATGCATTACCCGCCTTTTAATGAAAAATAAGTAAAAGGAGGGTGAATAGAAACTTCCTCAACCGAGCGAGTTTTGAGTCGAGCTCGGTGGGGTCCACCTAGGCATCTAAGCAATCCAAGCAAAAATCAAGCATGGCTAGTATCTCCCGGCTTCACGAACGCTACTAACTTATCAAATCGCCCAAGGTTGAAGTCGAAAAACCAAACCTAGAAAAGAAAATCATACGAAATTAAAAACTCAATATGTACACGAATCACAACAACATATTTTTTTTATTTTTCAATTTTTCAAATGTTTTTGGATTTTTGAGTTTTTGAATTTTTTGGATTTTTTAATAAAAGAAAGAAAGAAATGGAAAGAACTTGGGTTGCCTCCCAAGAAGCGCTTGTTTTACGWCACTAGCTCGACGTACTCCCTTTTCGTCAAGGTGGAAAGATCACGGGAGGGTCCTCCAACATAATCTCCTCCTTGTCGGGAGGATCCATTCCTTGGAACGTTCTTGGCGCATTGCATAGTTCATATAGGATCCGCCAAAAAGCAAGCGCTCCAAGCGGGCAATCGACATTCGTCTCGGCTAGGCCCTCGGGTGGAATGGTAGTTTTGAATTTCCCCGAAGACTCATCAAGAAAACAAAAGGAATATTAGCCGGCTAGCTCGTCCATCATGTAGTCGATAAATGGGAGAGGGAAACGATCTTTCTTTGTGGCCTCATGAAACTTCTTAAACTCGATCGACATCCTCCAACCCGTTGAAGCCCTCGTGGTCAACAACTCTCCTTTTCCATCTTTGAGAACTAACAAGCCTCTCGTCTTGGGCACCATGTGAATGGGATTCACCCACTCACTCCCGGCTAGTACAAACATCAAGCCCTCCAACAACAACCTCCACATCGCGCCTCTCATCATATCATCAAGAATCAAATTCGAAGGGCTAACTCTCTCAACCACTCCGGGTCTCCACTCAATGGCATCTTTAAGAATTTTAAACCCTTCAACCATCCTCTCCTCCTCTTCTTCTCGGTGCGAGTTTGCAAGGATAATAATCGACTTGCTCTCTCCATCCTCCTCGAGATAATCGTCAATTTCTTCAAGCTCATCATCAATAACCCCCACCTCCCCCTCTAAAAAGTCGCCGTTGCCCCCAACGACACATCGAGACTCATCTCCACACAAAATGGGGTCGAATAGGGGCACAACGGGCTCGTCGAGAAGAACAAGGGGTTTATCCTCACAACACCCCTCTATATCGGCAACCGGGCCAACCACGTCCTCATTAATCCAATTCTCAATATAAACCCGTTCGACCTTTTCCTTGATGAATTCCATATATACCCATTCTTCACAAGACTCTTTTGAAGTAAAGGGCAAAGGATCAAGAGAGTTAAAATCATCCGAAAATGAAAACAAGTCCTCTTCCGACGGCGAGTCAACCAAATCAAGTACCCCACACTTATCGGGGAACGTGATCGGAGGGATATGGGAAGGTGGACTTGAGAATTGGCTTGTAATGGCCCATAGACCCGGATCGGGAGGTGGAGTAGTAGAAATCACCGGGATATTCTAATGATAAGGGCCCACATGAGGAGTACAAACCGGATAATGAGACGGTGGTGGAGCAAAAGATGACATAGCAGAACCAGGTTCCACATGAAGTCCATGATCCCCATACACATTTTCCGAGGAATGCGTTGGCGAGGAGAGGTCTGGGCAATATTCGGAAAGATTATCACTCGTTCCACACCATCCACATCCCAAAAAAGTTCGGCTAACATCTCTCATAGTACGGATGGGGGGGCCACATGTGAAGTTGGAGCCCGGACCACCAAACAACTCCCACTCTTCCTCGTATTTATCATATACGGGTATGCTCGTCCCAAAAGTAGGAGGACCTCGACGCGGGCGGGAATTCCCAAAGTGACCATTATTCCTTTTCGGATCATGAACGGGAATGACATTACCACCATACGGGGTGGGACTCGGATATCCACCCCCCACATTACCACTCGGAGTCGTTTTCGGCACGGGATTGTAACGGGAAACGGGAGGGGCTCCATATGGGTCGTGCCTCGGGCTATGCATATTCGAAGTATATTGAGGAGCATCGTAGCCATACGGGCCGGAAGTCGGGTCTTGCGTATTCGAAGAATATGGAGGAGCATCAAAGCCATACGGGGCGGGAGTCGGGCTTTGCACGTTCGGAGAATAGCGAGGAGCATCATAGCCATATGGGCGGGAAGTCGGGGCTTGCACGTTTGGATAGGAACTCTGAGCACCATAACCCCCCAAGGAACCATTAATGCCCAAAAAACCATTAAACCCGACATGGTTTGCACCATGCCCTCCCATGCCGGGTCTCCCATAACCGTAGCCACCGTTGGCAACGTGGTTTGCACCATGCCCTCCCACGTTGCCATACTCATTACACAATGTCTCATTCCCGGCATGGTTTGCACCATGCCCTCCCATGCCGGGAATGTATCCACCATAGTTATAGGGACCTTGAATACTCAAAGAAAACATCAAATAAAAAGGAAAGCTAAAAACACAACGAAACGACAATTAAATCGAAAGCCTTAACCAAGCCGAGTCGCAACGGCGCCATTTTGTTAGAAGAGTTTTCGTGGTGTTGAAATAAATCAACGGGTTCATGGTTGGTATTATTGGAGATCGATTCAATTGAAAGTTTCAATGTGTTTCAAGCTTGAAAAATAAAAGGAAAAGGAAAATAAAGCAATTAAAATAGCTAACTAAACTATCCTAGAAAATGAAAGTGCAAGTTGGTAGGATGCCTCGTCGTATGCCTCAATAGAAAATGCAAGCAATTAATGAAAATAAGCAAGAAAATGCATTGTTTCACCAAGTACAAGCATGCAAGCACAAGGTACAACTATGCATAAAAACTAAATAAAGCAAATTAACAAAAATTGAAAGCATGGATGGAAAGAGCAATGGAAAGTTGACAAGAAAGTTTGAAACTTTAAGAAAAATAACAAGCAACAAAGCCTAGATCTAAGATTAAGCATGAAACAAAGCATAAAAATAAAATTGCAAATAAAGCATGTGAAAAACTCAAAATCAAGACGATCCAAGAGCCGATCTATGACCTAGATGTGTCACTCATCTAGATTCCATAGCCAATTCTTAAGTTTCAACATGAAATCAAGTAGCTAAGAGAAACATAAAGAGCATGAAATGAAGAAAAATGCATGAAAACATAAATACATGAAATTACTTTTTCTCTCTCTAGATTTAATTTTCAAGCTTTGCCTTGGGTTTGTAAGCTCAAGAAGGATTCAAGTATTCCCTTGGATCTTTAATTCCTTGCAATTTCAATCAAGCTTTTGGATTCTCTCTTTAATTCTAGTAAGCTTTCTTTTAATTTCTTGCTTTGTTCTTCATTTGTTTTATGCTTTTTGCCTTAGGTATTAGAAGTTGTGCTTGATCTTATGAATTGGCTATGGAATCCTAGTTGAGTGAGACATCTAGATCATAGATCAAGTCCTTGATTTGTTTAATTTC
>BMAC01000195.1:100050-118156 GCA_014905375.1 Phtheirospermum japonicum
TCGAGTTTTGTTAGGTTTTCACTTGTTTTCTCGTTTTGTTGTTCTTTTCGTGTTTCTTGTTAATTTTATATTTAATGTGGTTAAATGGTCCGGTTAGCTTGAGGCTTGTGGTAAATCATGGTTTTTTATGCTTTAAATTCACATTTTATAGGTGGAGGCATCGGGGCCCGAAAAACCGAACCGAGTCGGCTCGAATCGAGCACTCTCGCGCACTGCTGCCGAGAGCTGCCGGCAGCTGCCGAGGGTGTCTGCCCAGGCCTGCCGAAGCTGGTCGACCGCTGCCGGCCACGCCCGCATAGTCCCGCGCGCAACTGCCAAGAGCTGCCGAGCGCTGCCGGACACGCCCGCCTAGTCCCGCGTGCAACTGCCGAGAGATGCCGAGTGCTGCCGGCCACGCCTGCCTAGTCCCGCGCGTAGCTGCCGGCCAAGCCTGCCAAGTCCGCGCGCAACTGCCGAGAGCTGCCGAGCATGTCCGCCCATGCCTGCCGATGTTGCCGAGAGCTGCCGAGCATGTCCGCACACGACTGCCGAGCGCTGGCTCGACTGTTTTCTAGTGAGTGGCCATCCTGCCGAGAGCAGTCGATCGACTGCGCGCGCCTGCCGACCATCCTGCCGAGAGCGCTCGTCCATGCCTGCACGTGTCCGCCCACGCTTGCCGACAGCGACCGAGCCAGCCTGCCCAGCACCGAGCCATCTCGCCCATCTCCGAGCCACCTTGCAATTTTGCCGAGCCAATCGAGCCCAACTCGACCCCTCGGCAGCTGCCCGGCAGCTCTCGGCAGCAGTGCGCGAGAGTGCTCGATTCGAGCCGACTCGGTTCGGTTTTTCGGGCCCCGATGCCTCCACCTATAAAATGTGAATTTAAAGCATAAAAAACCATGATTTACCACAAGCCTCAAGCTAACCGGACCATTTAACCACATTAAATATAAAATTAACAAGAAACACGAAAAGAACAACAAAACGAGAAAACAAGTGAAAACCTAACAAAACTCGACTAAAAACTATTAAAATTAACATAAAATCCTAATTAAAAACACTAGACAAACACCACAATTACATGCAAAACAGCAGGCCTGATATAATGTACAGTGTATGTCTTTATGCCAGGTATCAATCGAACCCCAAGGAGTCCCATTTTAAATCTGTAAAAAGAATAATCAAATATGTGGCTGGGACAAGTGATCTTGGGACTCGGTATACGAAAGATACTTGTACTGAAATTGTTGGTTACATTGACTCGGACTGGGTAGGTGATGTCGTGGATAGGAAGAGTACCACTAGAAGCTCTTTCTTCTTGGGTAGTAACCTGGTGTCGTGGTACAGCAAGAATCAAAATTGTATATCCCTCTCTACAGCAGAAGCTGAATATATCGCAGCTGGAAGTGCGTGTCCGCAACTTTTGTGGATGAACCAGATGATTGAATACTACGGTCTCCATAGTAGTATTCTGACCGTACTTTGTGACAATACGAGTGCCATAGATATCTCAAAAAATCCTGTTCATCACTCTTGTATAAAACACATTGACATCAGGTATCATTTTATCCGAGACTTGGTTGAGAGGAAAATAGTGAGTCTTGAGCATGTATGGACAGACGATCAACTAGCTGACATCTTCACAAAGGCATTAGATTACGAGACCTTCTCTCGTTTGAGAAGGGATCTCGGTATGCGCATTGTCTAGTCCATGTTGGGTTTGATATTGTGACACCCATATCTGTCATCAGTCACAACATCTGTATATTTTGCATGCATTTTTATTTTTCTGTTTCATACTTATCAAATGCATTGGGTCTGGTTTTTGGTGCAAAAAGATCATGTGTTGTAATAAAAGTGATGACAAAAAGACTAACCTCTTTAATTAGGTGATTGTGAATCTTTCCTGCAGAAACAGGTTTTCTCCCAGGTCCTAAAACAAGGGGTGTACAAAGCAATCGCTAAGATAATTTCTCTTCAAATCTGTTAAATAGATGAAGAAAATCCGGATTAAAAAGATCCAATCTTTAAATTACACCTCATTGAGCGATTTTGACTTAGTCATTAACTTGGGTTAAGGGGTCTGTTTTCATTGACTTCAACTGAAGTAATGTTGGTTATAATGTCATCAGTCATGAAAAGCAACACTGATCAGGTCACTAAAAACGTTAGTTTTTTTTAGGTCATATATATTAGGCATCTGCTAAGACATTCATACTATGTGAAGACGCCAAATTGTTGTGTGTTCTGTTACTTGTGCTTGCTTCTCTCTTTGACTTCTCTCAATCTTTTTGAGGGTTTTGTTAATCGGTTGTTTTAGTGGTGTTAAAATCGGGGAGCTGGACAGGTAACACAAGGTTAACGTGGCAGGAGGTTTTTCACCCTGTATGTATTTTTATGACTATGGTGATGGTTTATATTCCAGCTCTAATTCGGTTTTATGCAATTGTAGGGACGTGTGATTTATTTTGGTATTTTGGTTGATTGAGTGGAGATAATATGTCATAAATTAAGGGGGAGTTGGGTTTTTGTATGGAAAGAAAAACCGCGTGGGTTAAATTAGGATATTTGGTAAATTAGGATTTTTAACCTTACCTTTATCTCTCCTAATACAACGGTCTTTTTTTTTTGTTTAAGAGTCTGAATTATTACCGTATTCCGTACATATAACTTTCATCGAATACGGCGTTTTTATCCCACTTTTCTTTAATCCTTCTGCAATTAAAACTCGTTAACTCTGCACTTCTTCTCCGTCTCTCTCGAATTGCTTTTATTTTTTATGTTTTCTTTTTGAAACTTGCAACAGAATGTCTTCTCCGAGCAGAATTCACGTGCTCCCTACCGGCGTGCAGAACCCGTCCGATGACCAGGCACTGGTGAATCTTTCGAGATTCGGTGGCCTGGATATCCGCAAAGAAATCGATGGCACCTTCCCCTAAAACCCGTCACCGGTTGTAACACCGCCTGTCGGTTCACCACCGCTCCTATCTCAGGACATTGTTCAGATTCTGGTGCCCACTGACGCCAATCCAGAGGCGTAAGTCTTTCCAGGTCAGGCCGAGAATGAAATTGACGTCTACAACCCGCCACACCTGCAGCTTATTGCATAAATTCTTGGGCGCGTCGGTGATCCAACCTTGAAAAGGTCCTGGCGCTGCGAAACATCCCACCAGGCGTGGTGCCGACGGCAGTTCCGAAAAGTCAGGCAGGACCACGGTGAGTTGTGCCGCTCGAGCACATGAACCTGGCTGAGGACGTCACTGTCATGATGGAATCGGACGATGAAGAGTTTTTGCCCTCCGCCCATGTTGTTGCACCGACGACCTCCTCTGCTCCCCGCATGATGCCAACGAGGACTCGCCGCCGGAAGGAAACTGTCAAGCTTGCTGACAAGAAGAATCCTCTTGCTCGTATATGATATTGTTGATTTTTTTATTGGAGAGGTTTCCAGTTCCTCCAAGCCTGTTGAAGCTACTCCTGCTACCGTTCCTATTCCTGAACTTGAACCTGAGTTCGGGTTCGAGTTTTCACCCGATTCCTCTGATGTTTTTCTTCTCCGAGATATCCTACCACCCAAGAAGGCCGCAAAGAAGAAGGTTAAGGACACTACATCTGCTGTCGCCCAGAAATTTGTTGTTAGGACCGGTGGTTTTTCACCAAAGCCAACATCACCCATTGTTGATCCAGTTCCATCAAGTGATGCTAATTCTAACTCTACTTCTTCTAGCGTTGCGCCGATCCCATCTGCTGCCTCAGACGACTCTGATGAAGCTCCATCTCAGGCCATTGAGATTGAGGACATGGAGTCATTTTCTCTCAGATTCCTGATAAGCAAAGCCAAGGAGTTGTTCTCGAAATATCAGAATCGTGGCTTAATTGCTGAGCGCCGAGTCCTGGTTGATCTCTTTGAAAGGAAAAATCTGATTGCTTTCATTAAGCACCAAGGTATGTTGTCAACTGTCACTACTGCCATGTCGTTTGTTCATTATGTTGTCTTGGAGTTTTATGCAAATTTGTTACCTTCTGTTGCCAATCCCAAATCTGTGAACTATGAGAAAGTGTTTTTGCATGGGAAAGTCTTTTCCTTTACTCCGGACTTGATAAATGAATTTTTTTGTACTGAGGCGTACCATGGTGACTCAACGGTTGATGACATGAATGAGGTATCTGTTTTTATCTGTTGGATTGGTGAACAAGTGGCAGGAATAGTTGCCCAGCACACGTCTGTCCTCCGTTTACTCGGTCCTGCATAAGATAGCCATTTTCAACTGGGTATCTTCGAAGAATGCGACCGTTCTGACTCGCCCTCAAGCTCAATTCCTGTTTAGACTTGGTCGGGGTATCAAGTTCAATTTTGGGCAACAGGTCTTTGATGCTATAACCAGGTTTGCCACCTCGAAGAATATTTCTTCTCTTTGTTTTCCCTCTCTTATTTACAGCATCCTGGAGAACCAAGGGCTTTCGCCATATGAGGATGATACTCTTACTGGAGAGGCTGAGTGGTTCATCCTGCGTAGCCAACACTTGGCTGGGGCACGTGTCGTGGATCTTCCCTGGCAGACGCCCGTGCAGGGTGGTGTTGCGACTAGTGACAGTTCTGGTGTTCCCAACACCAGTTCCAACATGGTCAAACTCCCACCTTAAGTTGTGCGTGCTCAGCTTGTCTTGCTCGACAATCAAATTGCCCAGCTTCAGGCCGTGCGGGGTTCCTGGTATGAGGCCCGTTTTCTTTCTGAACAAGGGGGAGAAAATGAGGAGGATGACGAAGGTACCAAGATTGACGAGGATACTAATGGACAAGCTGCCGAGGTGTTGGCCAGCTTATGCAAGAGGAGGAAGAAGATCTTGTCAAGGAACAAGAAGCTAAGAAAAATGAAGAAGCTGCTGCGGAAGAGGAAGGCTGATGAAGGGACATCGTCGTCTGCTCGACGATCTAAGAGAGCTCGTGGTCTTTGAGTGATCATGCCTCTCTTAGTATCTTTTCCAGTTATTTCTGGTTGCTACAAAAATAATTTTATTTTTTTATTTTTTATTTTGGGTTGTTTAAACAATGTTTATTCAGGGGGAGTCGTTAAACTCAGGGGGGGTTTGATTTGTCTTGCTGGCGTCGTTTGTGTTGTTTCCAGAAAGGTAAAGGGGGAAGATTGTTGAAAATATTATTCTTGGCAATTTTCCTTTTTGTGTGTTTGCCTTTCTTGGACTTTGTTTTATTTAAGACTCTACATTTATCTCATAAGGTAGTTTAGGTTTTTATTTAGTTTCCTTATTTTTAGCCTAACTTGTTTAACAAGACTATGAGTCTTGATTATTTAAGCGCAAAGAACGACACAAATGACAAACGGCTTTTTGGAAAAAGACGCAAGACATTTTCTAGAGAAGCAAAACACATCACAAGACCTACTTGGAGTTACAATTCACAATCAAGAGATTTTCAACGTTGCGTAACCAACGGAGGAGATCAGATCAATCGTAGCAACAAGTATTTGTGTATCAAGTGTTGATACATTTGTTTTTCGTATATTACTTAAGTACTTTGTAATCAATCTTAAACGATTAAGTAATATAGTTTTCGAATTTGAATACCCATGTCCGTAAGTACATTTACTTACGGACTAAAAGTTTAATAAGTGTGTTCATTTGTTCTTATTCCTCTGCTAATCAAATATTTCACAGCCTGATATTATCACTGGTGTTACTTGACATCGATCATAACATCTACTGTGTTATAAGTATACAATTTTCAAACTGATTAATGTTAAAACTGATATTATTTGCCACGAGACTTAACATCTCTTTTCAAAATCATAGATTTATAAAATTACATAAAATATTAATTTAAAAAGTGGATAACACAGTCATACATTGTGGATCAAGGTGCAGCGTATCCAATCTCTAATACATACACATATACATAGCAATCTGTTATTTATTGAAATGATAATTGTGTTGTGAATATACCATATTTCCACCTTTTTAACATAATGTTGACCTAATAATTATTATGGGCTAATATTTTTTTTACCCCCCAAAATATGCACTTTTTTTCACTTTACCCCCGAAATATTTTTTGTTCCACTTTGCCCCCTGATGTACAATAATTTTCGACGTTGCCCTCCAAACTTTATTTCCGGCGGAATATTCCTTTTAGATTCCATCGGCGGGCAGCTGGGGGGCAAAGTGAAAGAATCTTATAATTTGGGGGGTAAAGTGCAAAAAATCTTATAGTTTGGGGGGCAGATTAAAATAATACAAATATTAAATTTTTGTTTTAAAATTTTATATTTGAAAAACATATATAATTTTTATCTTATACTCACACACACACAAAGTTGTCAATACAATTCCAATTTTAAAAAAAAAAACCCATAAATTTTCAATTAATATTTATAATTTTCTAAATATAAATATTGTCAATACATCTTTTATATTATTAAATATGAAACACATGACTAAGTATTATGTAAATTATTAGGTTAAGTAATATAATAATATATTATTATGTATTATGATTGAACAAAATAAAATAAATGTGTATTTCGTATATGCATTATAATATTATGATACGAAAAATAAAATTATCATTCGATATTATTATTTGTATAAAAAGTGTGATTAAATACTATATTAATCATGAGTACATTATTATATAAGATTATAATTACCGAATGATTAATATAATTAAAACTTGATATTATAAGATTTTAATTATATTAATCATTCGATAATTATAATCTTATATAATAATTAATGTACTCACGATTAATATAGTATTTAATCACCACTTTTTATAAAAATAAAAATATTGAATGATAATTTTATTTTTTGTATTATAATAATTTAAATAATACTAAGTCATGTGTTTAATAATTAATAATAATATTAAAGATGTATTGACAATATTTATATTTAGAAAATTATAAATATTAATTGAGAATTTATGGGGTTTTTTTTTTAATTTGGAATTGTATTGACAACTTTGTGTGTGTGTGAGTATAAGATAAAAATTATATATGTTTTTCAAATATAAAATTTTAAACAAAAATTTAATATTTGTATTATTTTAATTTGCCCCCCAAATTATAAGATTTTTTGCACTTTACCCCCCAAACTATAAGATTCTTTCACTTTGCCCCCCAGCTGCCCGCCGATGGAATCTAAAAGGAATATTCCGCCGGAAATAAAGTTTGGGGGGCAATATCGAAAATTATTGTACATCAGGGGGCAAAGTGGAACAAAAAATAATTTAGGGGGCAAAGTGAAAAAAACTGCATACTTTTGGGGGCAAAAAAAATTGGCCCAATTATTATTAAAAATGGTGCTAAAAGCTCCGTATATTTACAGCGTAATTAATGACGGTTGTATTAACACTTTTTGTTAATTGTACTCGTGCAGTCATAAATTTAAGACGCTACACATGTCATCACTCCTTTGCTAGATACGTAAACAAGATATATCAAACCTTTTGTTACTTGTGTTCTCGTGCAGTCTTAATTTAAGACGCTACAAGACACGTCATAACTCCTTTGCCAAATTCGTAAACTAGATCCGCACGGCAATTTAATGCCTATAAATTCTTAATTATGATATTATCTCTTTGATGTTCTTATTGACCATTTCAATTAATTAATTAATTAATTCTAATAATAACTATCTATTATGTTATATTAATATGTAGGGGGAGTGGTTGGACGTTAAACCATTCAAATATACAGAGTTATTTTTAAGAGTAGTGCTATCCAGATCAAATTGATACGGATCAATAGTACATTAATTGTATCAATTCATGTAAAATGACAATTTTAGCCTTTTAAGTATATTTGGCTCCAATAAAATTAAATGAAGGGACAAAATTTCACAGACAAATTTCACAAACAAATTTCACCGACATTAAATCATTTTAATTAATGCATAGACATGGGAAGAGTAAAAATTGGGTAACTCAAGGTTATAAGTCTAGACTGACTTGATTGTGTGAGGAAAAGTTTTTAATAATTAATCCTCCACCCATGACAACAAATTAATTTTCAAATTAAAATAGTTCTGATGGTTTTCTTTTGGCTTTTTTGAAATAATAATTTTGAAATGCAATAGTATTTCCGGATTATTTACTATAAAATGGTCTTTATATCATATTTTCACAATCATAATTTATTATGTGTATAAAGAGTTGAATTGTGTGAAGTGTGAATGGATCACATGAGTTATATTATTATTATTATTATTATAATTATTATTAAAACTTACTTGAGTATTTTAGTCGAGTTTAAATTTTCTTTATTTGTGTTTTATATAGTTATTAAGTAGCCCCCACCCCCTTTTTTCTTTCTATAATTAGATATCACATCCCACTTATATATTAAACGAAAAGTTTTCTGTCATATGTGTCTGCCTAGGAAGTTTCAGAATTACGTGGACTTTTCTGGTGGTTCGAACGATTACTTGATGAATTTTGGTGATTCAAAGGTTTAACAAAATTACTCCTAATTATATGAGTATAAGAATTCTAATATGGAAACCAAATATTATAATATATTAGAGATTCTATATTTTTAGGAATTACATATTTTTATTAATAATTATTATATTACAAATTTATTATAATATATTTTTAGGAACTATTAAGTATTACAACAAATTTATTATAATGTAGTAATTAATGCATATTATTATATTTAAAAATTATTATTTATTACAATAATATTATTATAATGTATTACTAATCACTCATATATATTAATGTAAAAAACTCATAACCTATATGTCTACTTCGTACTCCAACTTACAAATAAATAAAAAATGATACTTCGCTTGCTTATGTGTCATTCGAACCTAATATCTACCTGATTTGATATTTTTACTTTATTGTATCTTGACTAATTTTATTTTATTATTTTATTATATTTTTCCTAATTTAATATATTTTTTAAAATACATCTTAGCTAATAAGAATGTATTCCTTTTATTTTATTTTATTCAATAATTTTCTTTTATTCTCTACAAAAATATAAATAAATCATATATAATTAGTAGAAAAAAATTCTAAATTAGTTAGTTTAATTAAAAAAATCACATCACCACCACTATATATTAATGTAAAATRCTCCTAATATATGTGTCTCATTTTAAAAAATGATGGTGTATCTGTTGCTTATGTGTCATACGAGCCTAATATATAACTAATTTAATATTTTTCTTTATTGTATTTTGACAAATTTAATCTTTTTCTTTTATTATATTTTGCCTAAGTTCACATCTTTCTTTTATTTTTCATAATCCAATATTTTTATTTACTTAACTCAATACTTTCCATTTATTCTCCGTATTAAATACCATATTAATTAATTAATTAATACCTATGCATGGATTATATAACCTAAAAAAAAAGACAAACTGCCGTTAAATTTTTACTTGTGAATGCTTTCTTAAATAATAATAAAGGTAAAGAAAAAAAAGCAAAAGCAAACTACAATTTCATTAATTTTTATATGTGTGTGTGTGTTAGGTTTAAATGATATTCACTATCTTATATGATTACATAAAACTAATTGTGGTCCTTAAATTTAATTAAGTAGGTGTACTAAATTTTTTGTATTTTTTCTTATATGATTAAAAGGATTAGAATTATATAATAAAAATATTATTGGTTATATAATAAAGACACAACAATTATATAATAAAAATACTAGTTCTCAACAAATGAGAGTTCTCGTTAGAACTCGCATGTTAAATAGCGGCACTTAAGTAAAGTATGAAATAATTATGGAAATTGTGATATAATTTGGAATTTAAAAAATGTTATTATATTTTTGTGGGCCGGATGGAGTAATATATGAAAAATATATGAAGAAATGATAACAAAATCATTAATAATATTTCAAACGAAATATCCGCTTTGGTCAAGAATCAGTTTTACAATTATTTCGGTCGGTTCTATCCGACTGATGACAAAATTCGGTCAATCTGGTTTTGCTATTCGATCGACCGAACCGACCGATGCACACCCTTATATATATAACTTTTATTATAATTTAACTTATTTAGATTACTTTCATAATTATGTTTGTTTAATTAATATTATCTATAAGTAAATTGTCTTCTAATTAAGATAACTAATTTATGAAAAAAAATTGAATTATATATGACTTATATTTTTATATTATTGAATTAGGCAAAATATAATAAGATACAAAAATTAAGTTAAGCAAAATATAATTGAAAAAAAATATCTTAAATTAGGTAGATATTAGAATTCTTATATTTTAGTAAGACTCCAAACCTCCAAAATTCGTCAAACAAGCATCTAAACCACCAGAAAATTACACGTCACTCTAAAGTTTTTTAGGGTAGGATATTCAACTTTTCATTTAATAGATAGGTGATATATATGTGTGTGGGCTAAGACATTATAAAAGCTATGTATAATTCATTTATCGTTATCTTTTTATAGTTTTGGCTAACATTATTGATACGGACTAAAATAATCATACGTGAAATTATGTGATAAATGTGACTATTTGTGGAAAGAGACCTCATTTCCTAGGGAGGGTGTACCCTTGGGAGGTGGGCGAGTTGTGATGATTTGAGTGGACTGTTTTGTGAAGAGTAGCGACCTGTAGTATGGGGATGAATTTTCATATAGGGTCGCGATCTCTTGTAATTTGGGCTGAGTCCTTGAGCCCGTTTGTGGATTTGATATACGTGAATTATTATGGGCCTGGTGGGCTGTATGCCCCGGCTTAATTGGGATATCTATGAAGAAATTTGTTGTTTATGGGAACTTGCCGTGTATGAGGAGTCCCAATTGAGAGTCGATTGTGGAATCCTAGTGTGAATGGAATTCTTATTATGAAAGGTAACCCTAGATATTGGGAATCTTCTCCTATCCCTATAAAAGGAGCCTTTGGCTTCTTTCTAAAAGGTTAATGCTTATTTACGCATTTATTATCTGTGTGCACTGATATTATTGAGAGAGAAGAAGTGTGATTTTCGCTTATTAACTTAAGCGTCGGAGGGCCTTAACGGGCTCGAAATCTGGCCCATTCTAGGCGCTGTTTTGCAGGAACGGCGAGGTCGCTTGGAGGATCGCGGAGACTTTAGAGGTCGCTGTGTCATATTTGGAGTTCATCTAGGTCACTGATCTCTATTTTTGAGGTTAGTACCCCCTTTATTTGGTAGTTCAACTTTTTGGACTCATCAATTATAAAGGTTTCAATATTCTATTAGATTTTCATAAGATTCATAATGAGTACAATATACTTGAAACACCAATCAAGAATATTTGATTTGACCATATGAAAATTAATATCACATAATGTTTTAGAATTACGGCTGAAAAATGAACTACACTATCTAAAAATCATACCAAAGTAAAAAAAAAAATTAAAAAAAATTAAGCTCAACTAGAACTCAAGGTTAAAAGTAATTTGTTCATCTTTATTCAATTAGTTCACACGACTCAATTCATTATACAAGCAATAATCGTCAAAATGGTGAAATATGAGATAAAAATGAAAAAACATGTTGAAAATGTATCTGGACGTGTCCCCGCGTGTGTCCTCTGGTATCACGCCGTGTCCAATATAAGAATAGGTACTTTTTATGAGTTCAAAATGTGCATGCGAAAAAAAAAATCAGTGTTTTATTATATTACGCATATGTACAAAGTGTTTTTTATGGTTTATATGTTTTGTGTTTTTTAATATTTATTTACTATATTGAAAATTATTGTGTGGCATTTTAAGTATAAAATAGACAATTCCAAATTATAATTAAAGGACGATTACAAAAATCTTGATATTATTTCTTTTAAACTTATGAAGAAAATATTGATATTTAATTTATTTTACTAGATTAATTGTTAAAAATTGCAATTAAACTAAACATGGATGAACTCACTATAATTCCAAATATATGTGTATGTGTTTATATATATACGTATGTATATGTGTGTGTATATATATATATATATGTATATGTGCGTGTGTAAGTAATTATTCAATGAGAGACATTTGATAAACAAATTATTTTATATCCGCGATAATTATTTATAGATGTTATGTTATATAATGACATGTTTTAAATTAATTATTACTTGTGAGTATTAAAATTATTATTTGAAGTAATTATAAAATAATGGGGACTTTATGATGCGAGAGATAAGGAAAGAGAAAGAGGGAGTGACTTTAAAATCATTGATGGGAATATGAGAGAGAAAAATGGGAATGCGAGAGATAAGGAAATTGAAAGAGGGAGGGACTTTAAAATTATTAATGGAAAGATGATTAATGGGGAGCAGTATAAAATTAGTAAAGGGTAATTTGGACTAAACACATATTATCTTTTATTCATATTACAAAAAATTATCATGGTTGATCCGGATCAATTTGGTCCGGATAGATTTATTGTATTTTTAATTGGATCCTTTATGTTTAACCCTTAAAAGTATATTATCAAAAAAATTAAATACATAAAGTAAAATATCTAAGTAATAAAAAAATTCGTTTGAAAATTTAAATATATCAGTTTGAAATATTGTAAAATATTAAGATTGAGTTTGTACACTTAAAAAAAAATCATTTTGTGTACAGAAAAACTGTAAATTTAGTGAAGAGAGAAGATTGTTGCTGAAATCGTAAATATAGATTTGGATTTGGTGTCAGGTTGGAGCAAAATTCAACTACAAAAATGACCGAATAGGTGCCGGTTGAAGATGCCTCAGTAAGAAATTTTGAAACCAGTAAGAATTTTTCGAACATATCCTGTTGTACAATATTTCCTGGTGGCCAAAAAATTTCCTAGTCGGCCTGCCAGCGGTAGCAAGGGTCACCACCATGCTGTCAATACTATATTATTATTATTATTATTATTATTATTATTATTATTATTATTATTATTATTATTATTATTATTATTATTATTATTATTATTATTATTATTAAAATAAATACATACAAATGCAATAAAAAATAATACTTTTACAATGAGAGAGGTGGTAAATTACTCGTTTCAACTCTCACTTAAAAAAAACTTTCATTTTAAAATGAGCTGAAAGTGGTGAAAACATAGAAGATAATACAAAAACCTTTTGACTGCCAATCTTCTAAAGGGTAAACAGTATCACGATCATTTATCTCCAACAATAATATTTGAAAAAGGTTTCAACAGGACTTCAATTCCCTCTAAATACCTAAGGATTATAATCTATTTTAAGTGTCACTTTATGAAGGCAAGGCTTGCCTGACACCTGGATTGTAATTTTTTGGTGTTATATATGCTCAATTATGTATGCTTAATTGTCAAATCTTGACTGACAATTGTATTGTAATTTCTTGGTGTTATGTATGCTCAATTGTCAGTTTCGCCAGACACTTGTATTTTAAATTTTTGGTGTTATGTATGCTCAATTGTCAAATTTTGCCTGACACTTATATTGTAATTTTGGAGTTTCGTTGTAGTACAGTAATATTTGAAAAAGGTTTTAACAGGGCTCGAATTCCCTCTAAATACTAATGGAATATAATCTAAGTGTCACTTTGTAAAGGCAAGGCACGCCTAACTGACACTTGTATTGTAATTTTTTGGTGTTATGTATGCTCAATTGCCAGATTTTGCATGACACTTGTATTGTAATTTTGGAGTTTCGTTTTCGTTTCATAATTTTAATTAAACCTAGGTTTCGAGATGACAATATTTTTCTTTTTCTGGTATTATGTATGTTGATTTGTCAAAATTTAAACCTAGGTTTGGAGATGACAAGAATTGAACCTAGGTTTGGAGATGACAATATTTTTCTTTTTCTGGTATTATGTATGGTTGATTTGTCAAAATTTAGAGTTTCGTAGTTTTAACCAAACCTAGGTTTGGAGATGGACAAGAATTTCGGGTATTATGGTGGTTTCGTAGTTTTAACCAAACCCTGGGTTTGGAGATGACAAGAATTTTGGGTATTATGTAGGCTGATTTGTCAAATTTTAAAGTTTCGTTAGTTTTTAACCAAACCTAGGTTTGGAGATGACAAGAAATGAACCCGCGACAACTGTTTTCAAGGGTGGCAACCTAACCACTTAGGCTAACTGCTATTTGCTTCTAATGTTTCACAATAAAATATCATTATACTGTAGTTTTCTTACAATTACTCTTAACCCCTATTAATCAAAACTACCCAATAATCTTCTCATAAATATAAAAGAAATTCTAATAAATAATTTAATAAATTTAAAAATGCAATAAAAAACTAAAATATACAATATTATAATATAAATACTAAATAAATTTCAAAATTGAAATCATAAAAAACATATAATAAATCATTTTTTAATATATATAATTATTTAATAACTTTGAGAACTAAAAAAATCAAAATAGTATAGAATAATAATATAAGTCGTTAAAAAAAATTATAAACCAAGCTAACTAAGTATTTAATCATGTATAATTACTTAATATTTTAAAAAATTAAAAATATGATAAAAATATTATAAAAATTTTTTAGGTTTTAATATAAATTAAGTTACAAAAATTCATAATTTAAAGAAATTAAAATATAATCTTATACTTACATAAGAATTACTACAAAGTTAATCTAAACATGTAAATAAGATTCATCTGGTAAGCGAATATCCCATGTTTTGTATGATACAATACATTCTCATGTTCAATATACGATATGTTAAATGATAATGATTGAAATACTGGTGAGATATTAATATTATAATTTAATATTACAAATGATTAGTATTTTAGTTTTTAAAATACTTATATTTGGTATGGGGCACTTGTATGTCACGAAACAATTTGAAAATACAATGTTCATATTCGTTTTGATTAATTGTGTTGCTACATTTTTTTTGTAATTATTACCACATCTTTAAAAAATATCATTTTATAATTTTTGTGTATCTACTGGTCGGCTTTATGTCAAACATTAATAATAAAAGAGTGGAAAATTATTGAAATTATTTTATGCGACGAGAAAACCATATCATTTGCCATCAAATAAATATCAATTTAGTTTTAAGTCATTTCTCAAACTCACTATAAATACATAGGTCTTAAACTAGTTTTATAGTTTATAATTTTATATGCTTCTCTTGTGTGTGTGTATATTTATAGGGATTTTATCGGCTCAAGACCTATAAGATGAGTCACCTATCAATTGCGGACTCGAAAGATAAAATTTTCATTGTAGGACCTGAATTATTCTAATCTACTTAATATTTAACACTCGTCAAAAAGAACTTAATGAATATTGATGGGCTACCGTATCAACTAAAAAATTATACAATTAAAAATAAAAACAAGATCAATAGAATTCATTCTAAATATTTGTAAATGGGCGTGGATAATACGCACCCCAATAATTTATGACTTGACCCCAAATGATAAGAACACCCCAAAAACTTTTAAAATGTATTTTTTTTTTACTAAATTAACCCCACAAACACCCTATTTTACCCCTATTTAATATAATATATAATATAATAATAAACTAAAATAAAAAGAATAATAATAAATTGAAAAAGAAAAGAAAAGGAAAGTGAGAGAGGAAGAAACTGCGAAGAAGAAAGAAAACGCATGCAGAGGAGAAAAAGAAGGGAGAAAAAGGGAAGAAAAAATTGATTTGAAAAATCCATATAATTTACCGAAGAGGAAGAATGGAAAGGGATGAGCCATCAAACGTACGAGATAAGTTTCTCATTGGGTTTGATTCACTTATTAGGTTAGGGTTTGAAGTTTTTGAAAGAAATTACCGTGTTCTACTCTGGTTCGTAGAACCAGAGCCATCTGTTCGGTCGAAAATTTCGAACATATAGGCCATGTTCATAAATATAATTCGAACAATATGCAAGTGTTCAAATAATATATTCGAACATATGTATAATGTTCGGTCAGAACTTTCGAACATACATCAGTTGTTCATTAAAACCAGATCGAACATATTCGCGATTTTCAACCCAATAAATAGTAATACATCAAAAAAAAAAGAAAAAAAAATGACTAAAACAGATAGATGTCAAGAATAATAACATTATTTATCTTGTTCTTATCATTATCCTCCATTCTTACAAGTTTTAATGTGAATTCTTTTAGGTATTGAAACAGGTTTTGAGGATGAATAAGAAGTTACGAGGATTTAATATGTTTCTGTTTTGGGGTTAACTAATAGTATTTTGGGGTGCGTATATCCTCACATGGTGTGTGTGTGTGTATATATATATATATATATATATATATATATTTATTTATTTATTAATGTTTATATAATTATATTAATTTTATTCTTTTGATTATAGTTATATATTGTGAGTAGGGTTATTTCAATCTTTTTATTAAGACCTATTTTTATCTAAAATAATTTGGGGTAAACTCATAAGTTTTTCGAGTGCGTATATCCGCGCCCATTTGTAAATAGGGATGCCATAAGAGATACTACCTCTCCACGACAACATAACCAACAATTTTTATAGAAAGAAAATTACCACTCCTTCACTACAAGACATTTAACTTCGGTTTCAATTTCGTTAGTGCATTCCCTTTGTTCGATACATTTCTCATTTCAGTTATTATAAATGATTTTGTCGGTTCTTTAATGGAAGGAATTGTGCTGAAAGATGCACAATCCCCAATAGACTTGCCGATGGTCCGAGTATTTATCGCTTTTCCAGAATGCAATTAATCATGCCAATGAAAGGGGTCTTTATGAATTTATCATTTAGACACTCACAAAGGTGATACCAAGAGGTTTCTCTATATTTATAAGAAACTGGTCTTCTATCGAAAGTAATTCTATTAGAAAAATAATTCTAGAAAAACAGGCCAAGGTACATACACATGTATATATAATATAAGGGAAAATTGTTTTTTACCCCCAATATATGCAATTTTTTGCACATTATCCCTAAAATACTTTTTGTTCCACTTTGCTCGATGATATACAAGAATTTTTGACGCTGTCCTCGAAAGTTTATTTCTAGGAGAATACTTCTTATAGATTCCTTCGACGGAGAGTTGCGGTGCAAAATGTAAGAATCTTATCGTGTGAAGGGTAAAATACATGAATCTTATAGTTTGAGAGACAAATTAAAATAATTTAAATATTGAGTTTTTGTCTTAAATCTTTATATTTGAAAGAAATAAAGCTTCTATCTCATATATGTGTATGTATATATACATATACCTCGCTCTCTCTCCCCCTATATTTATATATATGTGTGTGTGTGTGTGTGTGTGTAAAAAAATATACGCACATAGACACAAAATTGTCAATATAATTCCAACTAAAATAAAATAAATAAATAAAAAAAACATTTAATTTTAATTTATATTTATAATTTTCTAAATATAAATGTTGTTAATACATTGTTTTATTATTTAACATTAAACACACGACTAAATGTTATGTAAATTATTAGGTTAAAAAATAATAAATATAATGTTAAGTATTATATTTGAACAAAATAAAATAAAGGCATATTTCGCATATGCATTATAATATTATGATTTAAAAAATAATATTATTGTTCGATATTATATTTTTGTATAAAAAGTGTAACTAAGTACTATAATAATCGTGGGTACATTGTTATATAAGATTGTATCACTATATATATTACTTTAATGTTCGGGCTAAGTGCACATATAATTATATTATAGTATGATTATTATAATGATATCCTTGTTTAACTATATTACCAATTACTATGATATCTTTTCACGATATATATATATGAGATAGAAATTGTGCAATTTTTTTAAAATAAATATAATACTTTTACACAAAAATCTAATATCTATATTATTTTAATTTATCACACAAATTATAAGATTCTTGCACTTTTGCCCACCAAACTATAAGATTCTTGCACTTTTTCCCCCAACTCCCCGAAGACAAAATCTAGAAGAAATATTCCGTTGGAAATAAATTTTAAGGAACAACGTCGAAAAATCTTGTACATCAGGATGCAAAGTGTAACAAAAAATACTTTAAAAAGCAATATGTAAAAAAGCGCATATATTGGGGTCAAAAATAATTTTTCCTATAACATAATATCATCATAAATAACACTATATTGCACCATATAAAGCACTGCATTGCATTATAATAATGAATTTTACCTAACACTACAAC
>BMAC01000195.1:118606-132298 GCA_014905375.1 Phtheirospermum japonicum
TATATATAAAATTATTTAAAGGGATATAAGATAAATATAAAAATATAAATTTATAATATTATAATTATAATACATTTAAAAAAATATTATATGTTTATAATATAATTAAATATTTATAAAATAAAATATATAATTATATCAATCATTTACAAATATAATATAATTATATATTTATAAATAATATATATATATATATATATATATATATAATCTACATTTATAACTATAATATAAAATTATTATATATTTATATATTTATAAATAATATTATATATAAATAATAATATATTTATTATTTATAAATAATAATATTTTATATATATATAATATTTATAATAATATTATATATTTATAATATCATTATTCATAAATATAATCCATATTTATAAATATAATATAAATTTATTAATATAAATAATCATGTATTTATAATTAATATTATATATAAATAATAATTTATTTATAATTAATCATATATATTTCGAAATAATTTATACTTTTAATTATTATTATATATATATAATATTTATAATAATATTATGTACTTATAATATCATTATTCATAAATATAATCTACATTTATAAATATAATAATATTAATTATATATATAATTTATAACTTAATTTACATATCTAATATATTAAAAATATATAAATTCTCACATGTAATTGACTTGGCCAGACGGTAACACTCCTCCTCTATTTACAAGTGGTCAGGGGTTCGAATCCCACCCATGCCATATGTGGAATTTAAATTGACGCGGGCTGGGTTGGCGGGCTGGGCCTGATCGTCAGTATTTTTCAAAATTATAAAAATATTATTTCGAGGCCAGACCCGTCAGCAAATGCTGACGGGTTTGCTGGTGGATCACACCCGTCAGGGGGTCGAATCCCACCCATGCCTGACATGTCAGTATTCTTAAAATATTATAAAAATAATATTTTGATGCCAGTCCCACATTTTTGTAGTGTAAACATAATGGCGCTTTTTTTTTTAAATCCTCTAGACATACTAATATTTAGTCATATATATTTAGTGCTACCTTTGTAACTAATTAGGATTTTTTTTTTCTTGCAGCCATAAGTATGTAATATGTTTCTTAAATCATAAGTTATAGGAAGAATATTAATTTGATATATTATTTCATATAAAATGAATAACATAGAGTAAGTTTTGGTATTTTAAAAACTTTAGTTTATTTCCAAATCTTCAAAATTAGAGTTTGTGGAGTGAATGGGGAGTGGTTGCTTATGTGGCTTGTAATTGATCCTCGTACATACATAAATAACATTTTGTAAAATATTATTGATTCAATCAAATAAAATATAGTGCAAACATAATTCGTTCACTTATAATTGGGCAACACTATTGTTAGATCGAACTAACAAATTATCTTTTAAGCCAAAATTTCATACTAATACATTAGAATGCAAGAAATAATACATTATAATAAAAAAAATCAATACATTATAGTACAAAAACCAATACAACATAGCACTGGTCAGAGATTTATGAAAAGTTAATGCTTCGAGTAAAAAAACCAATACACCATGATCGAAGTTTTCTTAGCACTCTAAGAAATCTTCTCCGCAATAGTACGGAGTCGATTGTAGAGCGGTAAGTTTTCCCGAGTCGTGTCTCTCGAGGATAGATATAATCGGTGGTCGGTGTTTTTAGTCACTCTCTTGTTAAACTAAATTACACTAATCTACACTAGGAAATCATTAAGTCGTTGTTTTGGGTTGAGTTTTATGCTAAAGTTTGAATTAAAAAGGGGACTTTAATTAAAAAGGATTTAAATGAAATGAGGGTTTAGGGTATTCGGTTCGTCTCCACGATTAATCGGTTTTCGCCGAGCACTCAATCCACAATTCGGGGTTGTCAACCCCAAATGTCGATCAAGTATTGAGGTCGTCAATCCCAATTCTCGACAAGCTCCGATTAATGGTTCTAAACGAACCTAAACCCTAAACCCCTAATTTCTAAATTAATTATATCAATACAAATTAAAGCTTGCTTGATAGTAATTAATTAATGACATGAAGGCTTGCACATTGAAGGGGAAATTGGAGGGA
This sequence comes from Phtheirospermum japonicum, assembly GCA_014905375.1. Lineage (NCBI taxonomy): Eukaryota > Viridiplantae > Streptophyta > Magnoliopsida > Lamiales > Orobanchaceae > Phtheirospermum > Phtheirospermum japonicum. The sequence continues at coordinate 120,683 of BMAC01000195.1, forward strand.
ATTCAAAAGCTTTGAAATTGAAAGTGGACAAAAGCATTAAATTAGAGGAAAGTCAAATTACCAAAGAGGAAAGATTCATACATCTTTTAAAGACTAAATGCATGTCTAACTAAAAGGAGTAAAAAACTTGAAAATGAAAACATTAATGGAGTTTTGCAAGAACAAGAAAAACAACAAGTTAGAAAATTAAACTACCAACACCAAAGTAAAATCAACAACACAAACATAACACAACATAAAAGAGAAGGATTACTACCAATTTTGCATTCCAACAAAAGTTTCAAGTCTTCAACAACAAACACCACAAATGAAGGAGGTGTCAGCCACTCCAACAATTGCTTCTAAAACAACTAACTAACTACTAACTAACAACTAACTATTTAAGCTAAACTAGATTAACCACTAAGCTACCTAAACTACATAATCTAAGAATTTAAACTAGGGTTCTTGAGTAATGGAAAAGTAAAAACTTGAAGGAAATGGAGCAAGCCCCAAATTCCAACAAGGAAGGGTTAGATAAGGTTGGAGAAGGTTGGGCTTATTTATATAAAAACGCAGGGGTAAAAATATCAAAAAGTGATAAAATCCCGAGCTGGACTGCATCTCAGTCGATCGACTGGCAGTCGATCGACTAGGGGTTAGTCGATCGACTGCTCTCAAAAATTGGCCAACCTTACTGGACTCCAGTTGAAGGTCCAGTCGAACCTGGATGAGTCAGTCAATCGACTGGGAGTCGATCGACTGCAGGCCAGTCAATCGACTGGCTCGGCTGCTCCGGCTCGATTTTCTCGCTTTGCTCTAAACGTCCGCCGGTTTGTCGCTCCTCGTTCACGCTGTGTTTCCTTTCTTTTCCATTCCGATTCGAGTCGAGTGGGATGCCTCCAAACATGCGCGGGCTCCGCTTGGTCATCCTACGGCCAAAAATACGAAAAAGGGTAAAAATGTACGGAAAAGAACTAAAAACCGCACAAAAGTTATACAAACCTAAAACTAGCAAAATAGGCCAAAACGACTCCTAAAACCCGTAAATGCAAGCAAAACACACGCGAATGCAACACAAAAAGGTAACAAAAAGGTGTACAAAAGAGTACAAATCAACCACCCCACACTTAGAATGATTGCTTGTCCTCAAGAAATACTAATTTAGAGTTACGAAACTACCCCCGGGTGATCCTAAACTAGTGCACAAAACCTAATTCGAGACGTCGTATGCTACAATGCTTATTAACTTGGCTAAAAGGACGACAATGATGCGTTGACAAATAAAGTTTAGATCGACTACCGAAACCTAAAAGTACTAGGTAACCCTCCAAGTCGGTCCCCTCGTCCTTGCCCCGGCTAAGGTCTATCCACGGTCGAACCGTTAATCGGCTCCCTACTAGCCTCGATCGTATACAACTCTCTTTAACAAACAAAATCTACAAAGAAGGAGAAAGAGAAAGCGTGCGAGAGTTGCACGTTTTATTACTTAATGACTATAAGGATTTATAACTTATCCTTATTTTATTCATCATATTTTTTTATTTTTCTTTTTTTAGATTTTTTTTTTTTTTTTTTTCTTTTTTTTTCTTTTTTTTTTGGTACCCAAGGAAATAAGGTACTTAAATACAAGATATATACAAAGAGAAATCAACGGCTCCGACCACTTGTTGCTACTAGCAACTTACAATGTTTTCGATCGAGCACATGGAGCAATTGACGACTCCAAAATACAAAACAAAATCCTATAGAGAGTGTTCGACAACGAAGCTAGTTGAGGCACTAGTTCTATATGAGCTCAAGGATAGCACGAAACTAAAGCCGAACAAAGTTCCCAACGAGTCAAATTACCTAAGTACACTAAATCCGATCGAAAATCTAAACTCCCTAGCAATTCATAAAAACCGCGTCACTTCGTCAAGGTTCCAAGCAAAAAAAAACACACACGTTACTCAAATTAACACAAGCAAGCATGCAACAATTTAAATACCTAAGACGAACCGTAACCACCCCACACTTAAAACCTAGCAATGTCCTCATTGCAAATTAAGTTAGAAAGTGGTAAAAAGTATAGGGAAAAGAGAACGCCCCTATCTCCGAGCTTGTGGTGACGCGGTCGTGCATAGTCCTCTCCGGAAGTCGAGACAAGCAACCTACAAGAAATGAACAAACGGGGGGTTGCAAAAATAAAAGGGAATAAAAAGTAAAAATCTTTTTGGGTTTTTGAATTTTCTATTTTTTTTATTTTTTTTAATTTTCTCTTTCCCTTTTTTTTTATTTTACAAATTGGGTTGCCTCCCAATAAGCGCTACTTTAACGTCTATAGCTCGACGGTTTATACAATCGACGCTATCCGGGATCCAAGAAAAGGTGGCGATCGTGCCACGCCTTGGTGTTCTCGAGTAGATACACTGGGTGACAAAGATCACCAAGGCGGGCAAGTCGAGCAAGCCGGTAGGTCAAAGCAACAAAAGAGCAGGCTTGCTTCGGGGGTCGGAAGAGGGAGTAGTCGACCACCCGAACGTGATCATCCCAAAATGGGTCGACGTACTCCTTCGTCTCCCCGACCGTAATCTCCTCTCTCTCGACTTTAAAAGTAGTCATAGTCGGGCACGAGAGAGTAGGATCCAACACATCCCCCACTACCTCTTCTACCTCCACTTGGTCAAGTAGCAACAAAGCATCGGGTGGTGGAAAAAGAGGCTCGATTAACTCCACATCCTCCAAAACCGGCACAACTTCGTCATCCTCGCCAAAAGCAAGTAAGCTCGATAATCCAAGTACCGTTGAAGACCCCAAAAATGACTCCCCCTCAATTTCTACTACAATGTCTTCAATAAGCACGAGAGGGGTAACGCCAACCTCCAACCCTTTCTCCTCACCTTCTAACTCCACCTCCTTGCACACCTCTTTCAAGAGATCGTCAAATCTCGAATTGCCATCAACAATCATGGGAACCACCACATCAAAGATGGGCATCTCGTCAAGGCACGGCCTCTTAAGTTCGTCCACTTCGTTGGCAATTTGCTCTACTCGAGTCTCCATGCGAGCAAGGCATTCATCCAATTGTCGAATCGCCTCCATGAGCTCGGATGAGAGAGGCTTAAAGTCCGGGAGTTGGGCCATAGACGAATTTTGAGAAAATATGGTGTACGGGTCGTCGTTCGGATACGAACTCGAGGTGGGTAGGTCGTAAAAGTCGTAGCTCCATGAATGTGAATCATGAATTTGGGGAGCATACGAGTCAAAGCTCGGGTAAGAAAAGGGCGGGGTGAGTTGAGCATATAGATCTTCAAAACCCGGATCATAAGGATCACGAGTCGGAGCATACGGATCCATGCTCGGGTTATGGGGAAGTGAAGTCGGTGGAGAATAAAAAGGGCTTGGGCCGGGATAATCGAAAGTTGGGGTCCATTCTCGCCCGATCGAAGCATATGGGTCATCATATGTCGAGGGGACCCGATAGCTTGGGGGAGTGATGTACGGATTTAGATACTCGGGAGTTTGGATGTAAGGGTCGTCGTATGGCAAGCTAGCTCGGTAGTTTGCCATCCTCGGCCGGATCAATCGAGCGGCGGAGGAATCCTTTGATCGTTGTGAGTGTAGGCAGGCGACATCGCGCTCTCCGAATGAGTACCTTGCAAACACAACACTCAACAAAGGATTACGAGCATCGAAACTAAAACTAAAAACTAAATTAACTAACAACTAAGATAACAAGAGAAATAATTAAAAACACCGTTAGCCTTAATCTATCCTCGAGAGACACGACTCGGGGAAACTTACCACTCTACAATCGACTCCGTACTATTGCGGAGTCGATTGTAGAGCCGTAAGTTTTCCCGAGTCGTGTCTCTCGAGGATAGATATAATCGGCGGTCGGTGTTTTTAGTCACTCTCTTGTTAAGCTAAATTACACTAATCTACACTAGGAAAGCATTAAGTCATTGTTTTGGGTTGAGTTTTATGCTAAAGCTTGAATTAAAAAGGGGACTTTAATTAAAAAGGATTTAAATGAAATGAGGGTTTAGGGTATTCGGTTCGTCTCCACGATTAATCAGTTTTTGCCGAGCACTCAATCCACAATTCGGGGTTGTCAATCCCAAATGTCGATCAAGTATTGAGGTTGTCAATCCCAATTCTCGACAAGCTCCGATTAATGGTTCTAAACGAACCTAAACCCTAAACCCCTAATTTCATCAATACAAATTAAAGCTTGCTTGAGAGTAATTAACTAATGACATGAAGGCTTGCACATTGAAGGGAAAATTGGAGGGAATTCAAAAGCTTTGAAATTGAAAGTGAAAAAAAGTATTAAATTGGAGGAAAGTCAAATTACCAAAGAGGAAAACTTCATACATCTTTTAAAGACTAAATGCATGTCTAACTAAAAAGAGTAAAAAACTTGAAAATGAAAACATTAATGGAGTTTTGCAAGAACAAGAAGAACAACAAGTTAGAAAATTAAACTACCAACACCAAAGTAAAATCAACAACACAAACATAACACAACATAAAAGAGAAGGATTACTACCAATTTTGCATTCCAACAAAAGTTTCAAGTCTTCAATAACAAACACCACAAATGAAGGAGGTGTCACCCACTCCAACAATTGCTTCAAAAATAACTAACTAACTACTAACTAACAACTAACTAGCTAAGCTAAACTAAATTAACCACTAAACTACCTTAACTACATAAGCTAAGAATTTAAACTAGGGTTCTTGAGTAATGGAAAAGTAAAGGTTTGAAGGAAATGGAGCAAGCCCCAAATTCCAACAAGGAAGGGTTGGATAGGTTGGAGAAGGTTGGGCTTATTTATACAAAAATGAAGGGGTAAAAATGTCAAAAAGTGATAAAATCCCGAATTGGACTGCATCTCAGTTGACCGATTGAGGAGCAGTCGATCGACTGGCAGTCGATCGACTAGGGGTCAGTCGATCGACTGGCAGTCGATCGACTGGCAGTCGATCGACTAGGGTCAGTCGATCGACTGCTCTCAAAAATTGGCCAACCTTACTGGACTCCAGTCGAAGGTCCAGTCGAACCTGGATGAGTCAGTCAATCGACTGGCTCGGCTGCTCCGCCTCGATTTTCTCGTTTTACTCTAAACATCCGCCGGTTTGTCGCTCCTCGTTCACGCTGTATTTTCTTGCTTTTTCATTCCGATTCGAGTCGAGTGGGATGCCTCCAAACATGCGCGGGCTCCGCTTGGTCATCCTACGGCCAAAAATACGAAAAAGGGTAAGAATGTACGGAAAACAACTAAAAACCGCACAAAAGTTATATAAACCTAAAACTAAGAAAATAGGCCAAAACGACTCGTAAAACCCGTAAATGCAAGCAAAACACACGCGAATGCGACACAAAAAGGTAACAAAAAGGTGTACAAAAGAGTACAAATCACACCACATTAGAAATATCAATACATTATAATATCGTATCAGATGACATAACGGATAGCTCGTTAAAGACCTAGATGGAGTATATATATAGTTGGACCGACATATATAACTCTCACGTGAAACGATCATATTTTTGAAGTAAATACTTAAATTTTAAAGATTATAAACCCTTACTCATCAAAATAATATAAATAGTGTTATGAAAAGTGCCGCAATATTTAGAAAAAGAAAAACTCTCTTGTTCGGCCGAACTAATAGATCATTCGTTAGACCAAAATCTCATGCTAATACATTATAGTAAAAAATCAATACATTATATTAAAAATCAATACATCATAGTTCCTATACATTATGATACAAAAACTAATACATCATAACACGAATAAAAATTTATAAAAAACTAATACTTTCGAGTATAAAAACTAATATATCGTAGTATAAAAACTAATATATTATAGCATTAAGTTACATGCATTAACGGATCATAATCCATCAATCTGCGTTACACGAAATTTGCCTTGTAAGAAGTATATGTACGAAAATCCGCTATAAAACTACGTCCGCTGCACGTAAGATTTAAGTTTGGGGAGAGGAGGGGAGAAAAATGTAAATTGAACCACTTGCCTAACTTCAAAAGTCTATTAACTGATAACTTGCCTACCACCAACTACCCTCTAGTTAAATCTTGGGAAAATAGATGAGGACATTTTCAGTTATATATAGCCAAACTACTGGTTCCTCGAAAATTAAACCCGTGCGAGAAAACCATGTATACTCTTAAACAACCACCTTCCATTTCCTTACTTCTCTCCTCTTCCTCAAGCTTCCATGAAAAAACAGCAGCAATATTGCCATGGCGTCCAATCAACTCCCCACCGTCCTCTTCCCGAAACGTTTCCATCCTAGCTTCATCATTATCGCTGTCCCTCTCTAACATTTCCAACAATAATGGTGCTCCTTTTCAGGAAACTGATCAAAGCGAATCAAAGGTGCAATCATGCCTCCTCACTCCTTTAGATTTCCTGGAAAGGGCCGCTGTTGTTTACGGAGATTGCCCTTCCATCCTGTACAACGAAACGAGCCGTACATGGTCCGAAACAAGTACCAGATGTCTCAAGCTAGCTTCATCCATCGTTTCACTTGGCATCACAAAGGGCGACGTCGTGTCCGTCTTAGCCCCGAACGTGCCTGCCATGTGTGAGCTCCACTTCGCTGTCCCCATGGCCGGCGCCATCCTCAATACTGTCAATCTCCGCCTCGACGCCAAGACGATCTTCAATCTCCTCCAGCACAGCGAGTCCAAGCTTGTGTTTGTCGACTGCCAATCGGCAGCTCTGGCTCGGGAAGCTGTCTCCATGTTCCCACGGACTTCACAGCGCCCTGTTTTAGTCCTCATCCAAGACGAGTACTACGAAAATGACTCGCTCGACGGAAACGATTACGATCGTGACTATGATCTCGATTACGAGAGCATGGTGGAAAGTGGTGATCAGGGGTTTGAATGGATTCGGCCCGACAGTGAGTGGGAACCGATTTCCTTGAATTACACCTCCGGCACGACATCCTCTCCCAAGGGAGTGATGCACAGCCATCGGGGCGCTTTCTTGATATCATTGGATTCGTTGCTCGACTGGTCCGTTCCGGAGCAACCGGTCTACTTATGGACGCTGCCTATGTTCCATGCCAACGGTTGGAGTTACGCCTGGAACCTGGCCGCGGTAGGCGGCGTTCATGTGTGCCTCCGCAGAGTCGATGCGGCTTCGATCTACGAGGCAATAGAGAGGTACGGAGTGACGCACATGTGCGGCGCCCCCGTGGTGCTCAACATACTAACAAACCACCCAGGCTGCAAACCACTGGAAAATCCCGTACACATAATGATGGCAGGGTCCCCACCTCCCGCGGCAGTGCTTGGCCGGGCCGAGTCTCTTGGATTCGTAGTGAGCCATGGATATGGGCTTACGGAGACCGGCGGCCCGGTGGTGACGTGCGCGTGGAAGCGAGAATGGGACAATCTGCCAGGGGCCGAGAGAGCTAAGATGAAATCTAGACAAGGAGTTAAGTCCATCGCTTTTACGGGATTCGATGTTTTGGATCCAGATTCAGGCACTAGCGTCCCCAGAGACGGTTTGACGATGGGCGAAATCGTGCTGAGAGGCGGTAGCTTGATGCTCGGATACCTCAAAGATCCCGAGAGGACGTCGAAATGCATCAAGGACGGGTGGTTTTACACGGGAGATGTCGGCGTGGTGCACCCGGACGGGTATTTGGAAGTGAAGGACAGGTCCATGGATTTGATCATTACCGGCGGAGAGAATTTGAGCAGTGTGGAGGTAGAGGCGGTTCTGTACTCCCATCCGGCGGTGAATGAGGCAGCGGTGGTGGCACGGCCGAGCAGGTTCTGGGGGGAGACGCCTTGTGCGTTCGTCAGTCTGAAAGGGGATGTGGCGGAGAGGCCGACCGAGAAAGATATAAGGGAGTATTGCAAGGAAAGATTGCCTCTGTATATGGTGCCCAGAACAGTGGTGTTTAAGGACGAGCTTCCAAAGACTTCTACTGGAAAACTACAAAAGTTTTTGCTCAGAGATATGGCTAAAGATTTGGGAAAACTCTTTTGCTCGTGAGTGCAACTATTTTATTTTGCTGCTGCTAACTTGAGTGGTATTGTATTCTAGTTCTTTCGTGTATTTTTTTTTTTTCAAAGTCAGAATTATGTTGAAAGTTAAATAATATAAGTTAGATTCATAAATGGACGTGACTTTTGATATAGTGTCCATTCATGAACATGTGTGTCCTTTCATATTTTGTGCCTTTACATGATTAGTTGTGTTTTTTCATTTTAGTCCTATAAATAGCCATGTAAATTGTCATTTGTAAGTATGAGTTTTGTATGAGTTGTTTAAGAGAGTTCATTATTAAATTGTGTGTTAATAAATAAGAGTATTTATATTTTTTTCGCTGCAATTTATTTTGAGCCCACATTTTCCAACAAAGTGGTATCAAGAGCAAGGTTCGATTCTCTAAAAAGACGATGGCCGCAAGTGGAGCATTCTCATTTCCAAAGCTCTCGAAAGATAATTTCAATCGATGGAGCATTCAAATGAAGACATATCTTGGTGGACAAGATGTTTGGAAAACCATTGAAAGAGAATATGATTTTTCACAAGATCCCGCAACTTTAACCAAAGCGAAAGAAAAGCCTTAAAGGAAGTCAAGGTAAAAGATCAAAGAGCTCTCTCTATCATTCAACTCGACATGGATGACAACAATTTTGAAAAGATTTCACAAGCAACCACTGCGAAGCAAGCGTGGGATATTCTTAACAATGCTTTCAAAGGCATCGACAAAGTTAAGAAAGTTCGACTCCAATCACTACGAGGAGAGTTTGAGTCCTTGAAGATGAAAGAATRCGAAGAAGTAGCCGACTACATCTCAAGAGTTGTGATAGTTGTTAACCAACTCGAAAGCAATGGAGAAAATTTAGAAGAAAAGCGAGTTGTTGAAAAAGTACTTCGATCTCTTGTTTAGAAATTCGACTACATTGTAATAGCCATTGAAGAGTCGAATGATGTCGAGACCCTTAACTTGAATGAGTTGCTCGGAAAATTACAAGTGCATGAAGAAAAATTAAAAAGACGAATGAGAGAACCGGAAGTCGAGCAATCTCTTCAAGCAATGACGATCAATTCCAACCAACATAAATCTAGTAACTTTGGATATCGCGGTCGTGGTAGAGGTCATGGTCATGGACAAGGACGCGGTCGTGGACGTGAACGAGGTCAAGAAGAACAAAGTACATACAATAATGAAGAGTCACAATCGGAATCTCGTCAATCACGAACTCGCGGAAGAGGTGGATTTAATCGTCATCAAAATAAACGAGATGTCGAATGTTATAATTGTCACAAGTTTGGGCACTATGCTTCGGAGTGCCAAAATGAGTCTAACTTTGAAAAGGCTCATCTTGTCGAAAAAGATTCTGACCAATCGTTGTTGGCATTGAAAGCGTCAATCGAAGAGGAAAATACTTTGTGGTACCTCGACTCGGGTGCGAGTAATCACATGTGTGGGGAGAAGCACATGTTCGTTGATATTGATGCTACTGTTGCCAGAAATATCACATTTGGTGATATGTCAAAAATCACCATCCAAGGAAAAGGAAGAATTCTCATTCGATTGAAGAATGGCGGACACCAATTCATTGAAAATGTTTATTATGTACCTGGAATGAAAGCAAATATTTTGAGTATTGGGCAATTGCTCGAAAAAGGGTACGACGTGCACATGAAGGGCCAAAGCTTGTACCTAAGAAATTCCGAAGGGAGGTTGATAGTCAAGGTACAAATGTCAAATAATAGAATGTTCATGTTGAAAACTCAGCATGACATGGCAAAGTGCTTGAAAGCGTGTTTTGAAGAAGAGTCATGGTTATGGCACTTGAGGCTCGGCCACATAAATTTTGGTGGATTGAGGATGATGTCGTCCAAGAAGTTAGTGAGAGGACTGCCTGTGATAAATCATCCTGATCAGATTTGTCAAGGATGTCTTGAAGGGAAACAACATCGACACTCCTTTCCAAAAGAGTCTCTCTCAAGAGTGAAGAAACCGCTGGAACTAATCCATACGGACATATGCGGACCTATCGAACCATCATCACACTCGAAAATAATCGGTATTTTCTGACCTTTATTGATGATTTTAGTCGAAAGACTTGGGTGTTTTTCTTAAAGAACAAGTCAGAGGCATTTGCAAACATCAAAAGGTTCAAGTCTCTAGTCGAAAAGCAAAGTGACTATCAAATTAAGGCAATAAGGTCGGATAATGAAGGCGAGTTCACTTCAACGGAGTTCCAGAAATTTTGTGAAGAAAATGGTATTCGGAAATCTCTTACCGTTGCTTATTCTCCACAACAAAACGGTGTCGCGGAAAGGAAGAATCGATCAATTATGAATATGGTTTGATGCATGTTGAAGAGCAAAGATTTGCCAAAAGAATTTTGGGCAGAAGCTGTGAAATGTGTTGTTTATTTGTCCAACAGGAGTTCTACAAGAAGTGTTCGTGATCAAACACCACAAGAGAAGTGAAGTGGTTTCAAACCAAGCATTTCACATTTGCGAGTATTTGGTAGTATTGCACATGCCCACATACCCGATCAAAATAGGAGCAAGCTTGATGTGAAGAGCCAAAAATATATTTTTGTTGGTTATGATCAAGCATCGAAAGGCTATAAGTTGTATGATCCAGTTGAAAATAAAAGGAAGCTTAGTCGTGATGTCGTGTTCGACGAAAAGAGTTCTTGGGACTGGAGTATTCAAGATAAGGAGCAATATACATTTTACCCTTTTGAGTCTATTTTGAAAGAAGTCGAAGAAGAGCCGATGGAGCCCTTGAGTCCTCCATCGCCACCCCCATGTGACCAACCTTCATCGAAAAACGAGAGTTCAAATAGCGGAAGACCTCAAAAGACAAGATCGTTGAGAGAAATTTACGAGTTCAATCAAAATCCAAACTTGTTCTGCTTATTTGCTGATACCGAGCCCATAAACTTTGAAGAGGCGTCAAAGAGTCAAAAGTGGAAGAAAGCCATGGATGATGAGATTAGTGCAATTAAGAAGAATGAGACTTGGGAACTTTCTTCTCTTCCAAAAGGGCAAAAATCCATTGGAGTCAAATGGGTTTACAAGGCGAAGAAGAATTCAAAAGGAGAGATAGAACGATACAAGGCAAGGCTCGTAGTTAAAGGATACAAACAAAAGGCTGGAATTGACTATGATGAAGTTTTTGCCCCTGTAGCTCGTTTGGAAACCATCCGTTTTTTGATCTCGTTGGCAGCCCAAAAGAAGTGGAAATATTCATCAAATGGACGTGAAGTCGAGCATTCTTGAATGGAGTACTTGAAGAAGAAGTTTAACTGAACTCCCTCACCTAGAAATCTCTAAGTGGTTCCCACTCATCGAGTAGATGATTTCTATGGTATAGCGTACAACATTAATCCTTAAGACCCAGACCTCATCGTGACTTCACTAGAGGACAGGCTATGTTGTGACCTGTCTCTGTGTCTCCTTGGAGGCCGATAAAAAGGGGCAACGTTCGCATAGTCGGGAATCTAGTGGGAAGTCTGTGCATGGTAGTAGGGGATTCGGACGCATGATAAGTCATGGATGTCCTGTGTGTTTCTGATGGTTGATTAATCCTCGGAGTCTCTGGCCAGAGCCTGATAGTGGGGTGTTT
>BMAC01000195.1:133227-152586 GCA_014905375.1 Phtheirospermum japonicum
AGAGAAATGTGTTTCTCTAAGTCACACACGAACGGATTATCTTGAACCTAGAACGTACACACAGTTATTGAACTAAAAGGAGGTCTCGATGAACCAATACCTCTTGTTCAATCGGGACATAGATCGCGAAGGGATCGTACTGTACATATAAGCTATATCACAAGGTTCTTGCAGGCACTTCATTTGTATCTAGGGAATTATGATGCGTAGTTGCTAGGCGCCTCTCATAATTCGTTGGGTTCTGGTTTGACCAGTGATTAAGTAAAATGAGTTTTATTTAATCAGGGACTCTAAGGGACGAGTTCATATAAGGAACAATGTGTTGTTCGAATCACAATATGTTGTGAACCCACGGCTAGCTTACACCTGAACCATTGCAGGGTCACACCACGTGTTTCCTGATTATTGAAAAACGACAGCCTAGAAATTAATTGTTAATTGTAAGCATAATTAGATGTCAATTTGATTGAATCTAAGATTCATAATTGTGATTATGAATTGAGAAAAATACGAGAAATTCATTCTGGACGCGAAAATATAATTGTTATATTTATCGGAATTATCATTTGTGAGAAATGATTTAATTCCGATTGGGTTTTTTAATTTTAAATCGGGTCGACCCAATAAGCCTTTTTAATTTTAATTGGGCCGGTTTTGTTTATTTAATTAAAAAGGCTTGTTTAATTTATATTGGGCTTTATTTAATTAAATAGTATTTGGGCTTGTTAAATAAAAGTTTTGTTTTAATTTTTTATTTTGGCCCAGCCCACAATGACTTGGGCCCTTGGGCCTTTAATTAAAAAAAAAAAAAAAAAAAAACACAAAAACAAACCCACACGTTTTTGAAAGGAAAAGAGAGTGTTTCTTGTTTTTAAAAACTCTACACCCCACACAAAAACAAATAACAGGAGACGGGTTTTTTGTTTAAGTGACCGAGAACAAAAACAACTAAAAGGAGTTCCAAAACAAATACAGAGACCAACACACACACGATATTTACTTTCGGAAAAAGGTTTAAAGAAACCCTAGCCCTTCCCGTCGTCCATCGGCCGCCGCCGCTTGCCGCCGGCCGCCGCCGTCGTACCGAAACGTTCGGTCGTCGTATTTCTTCGTCGTTCTCGAACTCTCGACGAATCTAGTGCTTCGTCGCGAGAAGATCGGGCTATACGGTGTATGACGCCAATTCATTGACGAGTCGCAACCGACGGACCGGCCACTTCTCGGAGCTCCGCGTCGTACCCGCCTTCGCCATCCGTTTCGAACGTTGTCGGAGTGCCACCGTCGCGCCACCAACAGCTTGTGCCGCCGCTCTAGAACGAGGGACTGCCGCTGCTGCGCCGTTGTCGTCTCAGTACGGCAGTGCCATCCGACAGCCGACGCGTGCCGAGAACCGTCGCACCGCAACTCGCCGGACTAGCCCCGTGAAACCGCTGCTGTTTTGCCACAGCAGCACCATTGTCGCCGTGCCGCTTCGCCGAATTTCAACCCGCGAGCCCCGTCACTTTCCGTGTACCGTCCGCCACGCAACAGTCAAGTCCGAGCGCTGCCGTTCCGTCGCCAAACCGACGCCACAGCCCGACTTGCGAGCCTTCCGTGTCCGGACGCCTGACGCCAAGCCGGAAGCTCCTCCAGCCGCCGTGGTGCCTCGTAGCTTGCTTCGTCGCCGGGGCCGTAAGGTAAAAATGGCGATTCTCATATTTATATATATACGATATATATATATTTAAGTAGTGAGCATATTGGTTCTGTATGCATGTGCAGCTGTTTGATATATGTGCTGTATGTGTTTTATATGAATAGCATGCATGTGAATTATGTTCAAGTGTGTGTGATGCTGTACTTAAATAATTATGTTCAAGTGTGTGTGATGCTGTACTTAAATAAATAAAACGCATGCAGCATATTATATATGTGTAGTTAATAATGTTGATTAATATGTATATATTATAAATATATGATTAATATATAATATAAATATAATTGTTATATATATGTTATTATATTAATATGTGTATATATAATTGTTATATATATATATGTAATTAAATAGAAACCGAACATGCTCGTTTGATTTTACGAAAATCGAATTGTTTTTTTTTTTGAAAAGCAATTATAATACATTGTTTGAATTAATTGATTAAAAAAAATTGGACCGTCGTCAATTGAATTCGATTCAATTAATTTAAATTCTAAAAATTTTTGTTTTCCGCTGCGCGACGGTACCCACGATTTCCAACAACATGTTGATTGTGTGTTTGTACGTCGATAACCTTATTTTTATAGGAAATAATGATGAGTGGTTTAACGAATTCAAACAAGAGATGACTAAAGAATACGAGATGACGGACATTGGTCTAATGACATACTATCTTGGAATTGAGGTGCATCAAAAGAAAGATGGGATATTTATTTCCCAAGAAGGCTATGCAAACGGAATTTTAAAGAAATTCAAAATGGAGAAATGCGTGCCGACCAATATTCCAATTGATGTTGGGACCAAACTTTCGAAGGATATAAATGGAGATCGTGTCGACCCAACTTTGTTTAAAAGTTTGGTTGGAAGTTTGCGATATTTGACTTGCACGAGGCCCGATATTCTATATGCAGTTGGTCTCATTAGTCGTTATATGGAAAATCCTACAAAGTATCATTTCAAAGTGGCTAAACAAATACTTCAGTATGTCAAAGGTACGATCAATTTTGGTTTATTTTATCRAYAYARTGGAGAAATGAAATTGTTCGGATATAGCGATAGCGATTGGGCCGGAGATCCCGATGATCGTAAGAGCACGAGTGGTTTTGTATTTTATTTTGGATGATGTGCATTCACATGGTCATCGAAGAAGCAGCCAATAGTTACTCTTTCGACATGTGAAGCTGAGTATGTTGCTGCAACGTCAAGTGTTTGTCATGCTGTGTGGTTAAGGAGTTTGCTTAAAGAACTTCACCTTGGTGACGTGGAATCAACGGAAATATTTGTCGATAACAAATCAGCGATTGCACTAGCAAAAAATCCTGTTTTTCATGATCGTAGCAAGCACATTGACACAAGATTTCACTATATTAGAGAATGCATTGCTAAAAAAGATGTTCAAATTAAGTTCGTGAAATCCGAAGACCAAGTGGCGGACATTTTCACGAAGCCCCTGAAACGCGAAACTTTTGAGAAGTTGAGGCACAAACTTGGAATGCGAGAGAATCAAGCTTAAGGGGGATGTTGAAAGTTAAATAATATAAGCTAGATTCATAAATGGATGTGACTTTTGATATAGTGTCCATTCATGAACATGTGTGTCCTTTCATATTTTGTGCCTTTACATGATTAGTTGTGTCTTTTCATTTTAGTCCTATAAATAGCCATGTAAATTGTCATTTGTAAGTATGAGTTTTGTATGAGTTGTTTAAGAGAGTTCATTATTAAATTGTGTGTTAATAAACAAGAGTGTTTATATTTTTTCCGCTGCAATTTATTTTGAGCCCACAGTTTATGTGAAAAACATGTTAAGGAGCTTTAAAAAATTCTTAGACACTGAGCAACAACTTAAAATTATATTATAATTATATTAAATTAATTAATAATCCTTTCAAATTTTAAATTAAAATATATTGATAAATATAGTAAGTTAATAAATGTGAACTCAAATCTGTCTCTCACCTTTGGTTATGGTAAGTTAAAATAAATATGGAGGAAATTTGTGGTTTTCAAAAATTAAATTGAAAATCATAATTGAGAGTTCCAAGACATATCATTTTCTTTTTCGTTTTATAAAAAGTTTTAGTCGTCTTTATCCTTCTTCTTATTCATATCTTTATATATAATTATAATAGATTTAATCTATTTAGAAATAGGTATAACCTTCCTTCTTCTTTTTTTTTTAGATTTAATCTTATCTATAAATAGGTTTTTATAATTTGCAAATTGTTAAAATGAGTTCTAGTTTTAAAAAATAATTCATGTTTTTTTTTCCTTTATAATTTAAATTAATTCTTGAAATTTTAAAACAACCTTAGATTTTAAAGATAATTCATGTTTTATCTTCTTTTTTGTATTGGTTATTTTACTATGATGTAGTAGTTTATCTTTCTTATAAGTATTGTAAGTATTACTTTGATAGTATAATATGTAGTTAATGAAGATTTCAATAATCAAAATAAATGTAAAGTATTCATATTTTTTTTCTTTTTAGTTAATTTATAATTATTGTTAATATTAATTTGATAGTATATTATGTATTTAATAAAAAACCTAATAATCAAATTAAGTCTAACGTAATATTTATAATTAAAAATAATTCTCCTTAAATAATAATTTTTTGGTAAAAATAATATTCAAAGTCAGAAAATGGGAATTTCTAAAACAACTATTGCTATAATAATTGTTCAACTAACAACATTGATGATTATAATTTTAATTCACATACTTTAATATAAACCAATGCATCTATCATGACGGTGTAATAAAAAAACTATCAGGTAATGATTCTCAAGGTGTCAAAGAAAATAAGATAATCACAATATACATATTATTAAAAAAAATTAACACTTTTTTTAATTAAAATATTATCTTGACAATATTTATTCTTGCAATATACATAAAAGCAAAAACTATTAGCAATCAAAATAAGATTACAAATCAACTACATGTAGGGTTGTAAATGAATCAAAATTTTTGATTTGATTCGGTAATCAATTCGCTTTTATCGTTCCGAATTCAAATTTTTTATTTCGATTCGTTAACTAATACAAATATGAATACTCACGTATTCGAGTTAATACAAATATAATTACATATACACACTTGTTTATCAATATTAAATTTCGAGTTAGTACAAATATAATTACATATATACACTTGTTTGATGTAAAATAATCAAATCAAAATTATATGAGTCATAACAAAATTAAATTATAAATCATCTAATACAATAGGTGTAGTTGAACATTTCTCATTTTTTTTTTTTAGAAAATAATTATTATGTGCATTTTATGGATTTTAAAACTCAATTCAATATACTCATATAAGATTTTTTATGGATTCACAAAAACCAACTATTTAGTTTAGAATTTGACGAATTCTATAAAACTCAAGTATACTCAGTTTCATGCAAATTCTCACGAAATTCATTAAATTGTGAATTTCTATGGATTTGAGAGTTATAAGGATACACTTACATAATTCCAGTCAATTTCATTATAACTTATTATATTTTTATTTGAATTCAAAATATATATAATATTTGGTAATATTTCCAATATTTTTGGTAATCTTTTAATTTTAAAATATAAAATTTGAAATACTTATTTAATAAATTTGATAGTAGAATAAATATTTATATTCTAATTATATTTTTTTCTAATTTTAAAATACTTTGAGATTTAATTTTTAATTTTTTTTAAAACATATGTGATTTATATTTTCATTGAATATATAAAATATATAACTTTAACTGAAGCGTAATAACAAATATTACCAACATATTTTTTTATAGAAATCTAATTTATGAATATATAAAATATTACTAGTATAGTTTTTATTATTATTGTTAATGTGTCATTGAAATAATCTTGAATATAACATAGTTTTTATTCTAATTAATTATTCTACTATATAATAACCTCATAATATATCAACTGTTAAAATATATGAGTAAATAACATTTTACTCAATAAATAAATATTTGTAGTTTATTTTTTATTATTAACAATGTATTGTAAACTCAATATATAATAATTTGAAAGTAATTATGTTCAATTTAGTATTATACGTACATAATTAAAATAAGAAATCAGTTACATGGTTGTAAAAACTCAAAATAATTATTTAATAAGTTTGATAATAAAAGTAATTAATTATCAATAGTAAATTATAATTTAATGCAAAAATAAATACGTTATACACTTATATTATGTAAAAAAATATATTTAAATTGTATTGTGGAATAACAAAAATAAATGATAAATCAGCTAATTTAATAGTTATAATAGAATATTTTAATTCTTTGATTAAATAATTATTTATGGTATTGCATAGATTTAAAAAAAAATACATTCACTTGTATTCGCAATCTTGAATTCTATGGATTCAAATAAATCATCTGTTCATCAATTTGAATTCTATACTCTAGTATCCTCAATCTCATATAATTTCTCATCGAATTCATTTAATTGTGTATTTCTATGAAATTATATTGATTTGCGAGTTAAAGATACACTTACATAATTTTTCTACCAGTTTCATTATAACTATTATATTTTTTTTAATCTAATTTTGAAATATTTTATATTATTTTACACAATTTTCTATGGTTTTAGACTTTTTTTTATTTTAAAATATATTGAATAATTATCTAGAATTAAAATATACTTTCTATTTAACTACTTCATAACTTTTATATTTATTTATTATTTTATAATATTTTTAAGATTTTTAAATTTTATATTTGAGATTTATTAAATAAATATTTTGATTTATAATGTTATCATACATATCGTACCACTTGAAAAAATATATTATATAGTTATATGAATAGAAAGTAAAGATTTTACACTATTATTTAACTTATATATTATAATAAAATTATAATTGTTATTAAATATCACTCACTTGTATTTAATTTCTCGACTTATTACATCCCATACTCACGCCTAAGCACAAGGAAACCAAGAAGGACAAGTTTAATATATTTCCTCAATAGTTGTTTGATCCAAATTTAATTCTTTCCATCATAATCAAGAAGGGCAAAAACGTAAATATAAAATTAACAAAATAATATAACTATCAAAAATCCTTAATTATGTATTTAAATTTACCTTTTCATCTCTTTTGTTCCAGAGCAATTCGCTACATGTAGCATTATTATTATTATTATTATTATTATTATTATTATTATTATTATTATTATTATTTTGAACTTTTAAATATGACATCAAATATTCATATCAATAAAATAATGGAAATGACCTCCTTAAAAAAAATTAATGAAGCTCTCTTGAAGTATATTGATTGCCCTTAAATAAGGTTGATTAAAGGAGAGGTTGGCCCTAGTGAGTATATAATGAGCCCCGACGGGAAAAATTAATGAAGCTCTCTTGAAGTATATTGATTGCCCTTAAATCAGGTTGAATAAAGGAGAGTTTGGCCCTGTTGAGTATATAATGGGTACACATGGTTAATGAGCCCTGATAGGTTGATATGGTTATGATAATGGGCCTCAACGGACAGGTGATATAGAAGAGAAAATGTCAATTTATACTATATTTTTTACATTTTTTTCTCAATTTATCTTTAGTTAATTCCTTTTCCATTAAAACTATTTTTATTGTCTTTAAAACTTTGTGGGTTAAAATTTTTCTCAAGAATACGAAACTTTGGTTAGAATTAATATTACATATTTATGGGATATCTATGATTTATTTAAGGTAATCTAAATAATTTATTTATTGCATATAATTAAAATCTTCCCCTCAAAATTAGCTTCTTCCTAAATAAGCTTTTGAGATTCTTAAAATGAAGAATCGATTCATCTCTCTCTATATATATAAATCAATTCCATATTTAAATATTTTTCAAAACTTAATTTATTTTCTTCATCAAGTATTTTCATGCCATTTTCTTATGTTCTTTCTTTTGGAGCTTGAATGAGGTGAAGTCAGAGTTAGTCTTTGACAGCATCTCCAATGCAACAATGTAGAAAGTAAAAAAATTGACACATGGCATAAGAATAATTATGTGGCATATTAAAATGATTATGTGGCACATTAAATGCTTGACATTGTCAAGAGCAATGTTAAATTCTAGACATTGTTTTTGACAATGTCAACAATTAATTTTAAATATACCATCCAATCATGTTATTTCTCTCTTTTTTTTCTAAAAATAAATAAAATAAATTATCACATATATAACATTAACATTGATGCATTGGAGAACTTTTTTTATAAAATGTCAATGTCATTTGTCACATACGTTCAATTAACACTATTGCATTGAAGATTCTCTGATAATTAACACTATGCATTGTAATTTTTCTATTTAGTTTCCAATATTTTGTGGGACTTCGGTTCACATGGGATTCATAATTCTAATTTACTTAATTATCTTTTGCACTATTTTCAATGGGTCTTATTACATTTTATCACTAGTTCCTTGTTGTTTTATCATTTCATATGCTTATTATTAGGTTGATATGTTGTTTATTTTCTATATATTGATTGTATATCTTCTGTTTATTTAATGTTCATTAGTTGCATTTCTTATGTTGACTTGATGTGTTAGTTTCAATGATACTACTTCATTAATAAATGAGAAGTATTTTACAATATCCAATGGTTATATAAGTAACTCATTACATTTCATGGACCCTAAGTAATATTTATTTTTACTTGTCTCACATTCGAATACATAATACACAAGGCCATCAAATTACATAATATTAGTCGATTTCAATACAAATAAACTCCCAATAAACATAAACGTCACTTTTGACATTTTTTTTCAACTATAAGATTCACTCCCAATACACATACGTCACTTCAAAATAACACAAACATTTTCAAAATAATAATCAACTTGTTCATCCTAATTACGGAGTGTATTTGAATGGGATAAAAAAATAACTTATTGGCATAATAATAATAATAATAACAATAACAATAATAATAATAAAATGACATGCATAAATAATATATCATAACATCACATGTTGATTTTATAGTTTCGTTCAAACAATAGGAAAAGAAATATCTTCAACATCGATAAATTTAGTTTTCTTACCGTCAAGATGGGTACAGAAGAAAAATTGAAGACGATTTGAGGTGTGTACAAATTTTAAAACTTCTTCCACATTTCAGTTGTCTTTTTTTTTTCTAATATTCGCTGCCTTTTTTTTTTTTTTAATATTTCACATCTTCTCTTACTTCCCATTTATACGATTGCATGATTAACAAATTGGAGTAATATGTGGGATGATTTATTTACATTTATTGTTGGAAAAATATTTGCATTATTAATTTTGGTTAGTGTACAAGATATTTAAGGTTAGTCTCTTCATTTTAGAATCACGTAAAATTAGAATTATTTTGATAGTAGTTATATATATATATATATATGATATTATTTAACTATAGTGATAAAAATGGAATTAGCACTCTTAAGTTCGGTATCCATGTCATTTACCCGATATAGAATTATAGTTTTGATTTTTACGGTAACTTAACGAAGGGTCAAAATCCTAATTTTGAGTCTCTGATTTATTATGGAAGTAAAGGGTAATTAGGAGACTAATCAAAGATTGGGGGACACATCTCTTACTGTCTTTTATCTATGTAAAGAGGACGCAAGTCTCAATTCTAATTTACTTTGCTTTACGCATATCTTTCATTTAAGAGTTCTCGCTCCATCACTTTATATGGATATTGACTTAAGTATCGGAGGGCCTACGTCGGTGCTGCCCGACTTGAATTTTATTTTGCAGGTCGCTCGTGCTCGAGAAGGCAGTTCGAGAAGTGCCAACCTCATTCTTAGTGTGAGTCAAACTTTTCGATCGCATTACGTGGAGGCGTCTGTGGGAATACAAGGGACATCAAGTCATTGAGCGGAAGATATGAGAAATAGTCTAAGTACGAGCAAACATGAATGGAAGAAACATAGCACCACGAGTTTTGGATGTCATAGAGCCGGAGTAAGATATAGATCTAAGAAATGTGACACCCCCTATAGGAGGACAAATACCACCAAAGAACATAGGGGAACAGGTGAGGTAGGAGAACAATGAGAACACCGGTAACCTATGGAGGCGGATCAACATGATCCTTGGGGAACTGACAGATGAAGATTCAAACAATGCAAGAGAGCAACCTGGATCTTCCTGGGTCGCCGCTGTGAATATGCATCCACCGCCCGTTGGACTAATCATTTATTTTGACTAAATTGAGAGACGTAAACTACAAGTGGTTTATATTAACGCTTTGGTGATCCGCGTGGAGGCAGCTAGATATGATGTAGAGAGGGTGTTCGTAGATAATGAAAACTCGGTCAACATTCTATATCAAGAGTGGTTGAAACAAATGAACCTCAAGGTGGAGGTGAAATTAGTACAAATACCAATATATGCTTTCAACAAGACACAACTTATTACAAAGGGAGAGATAGTCCTACCAGTAGCCTTGGGGGATAGAAGAGCTGCGAATAGAGAAAAAGTTGAGGTTCTTGGTGATCAAGGATACCTCTTCCTATAATATTATATTAGGGCGACCCTCCCATAATGAGTTTTAGGAAGCCACATCTACTTATCATGTAAGCATAAATTATAGTGGATCATCAAGCCGCACGATCTTGTTATCAGATGACAGTAAGGAAGTGGATGAATGAAGGAAAAAGAGAGCGAAATGAAGAAGCTCAGGAGGGAGTACTAAGTAATAAAAAGAAGAAAGAAGATATAAGTTGTGCGACCTCATGAGAAACTTATAGAGATAGAATTGGGAGAGGGTAGTCAGGGGTATGTAACAAGGATAAGTAGACAAATGCTAGATCGTAAACGGGAGGATCTCATCAAGTTGTTGAGGGAGTTTCAGGACATCTTTACCTTTGGGGATGGTGAATTATCAGAAGTGGCCCTTGAGGTCGTGTAACACTATTGGAATGTGGATCCAGATGTGAGACCAGTATGGTAGAAACGAATACAGTTTGGAGTAGAATTGGATAAAGTTATAAGGGGGAAGTACAGAAGTTGTTAAAGGCAGATCACATACGAGAGATTTGATCCCCATAATACGTTCAATGTAGTCATGGTTCCAAAACCTAAAAATAAGTGGATATGTGTGTCGAATCTTGTGAACTAAATAAAGCCTGTCATAAGGATCATTACACATTGCCTCGTATCAACCAATTAGTGGATTCTACATCAGGGTGAGAGCTTTTAAATATGATAGATGCATCACAATAATACCACTAAATTCCATTATCCCCCTTGAATGTAGGAGAGACCTACCAGAGGCTGGTACATAAGATGTTCAAAGATCGATTGTGGTCAGTTATGGAGGTTTACATAAATGACATGCTGGTATAGAGCAAGAAGGTAAAATCTCATTTGGAGAATCCGAAGAAGGATTTCACAATTATTAGGCAGTATGTGATGAATTTGAGCCCCAAGAAGTGCTCCTTTGGAGTTCGATCGGGAGATTATTGGGATATATAGTGACATAATGAGGTATCAAGGTAAATCTTGAAAGAGTGCAGGCTTTGATGGAGATGTCGCACCCCAAAACGGTGAGAGATGTACAAGTATTAATTGGTCGCATAGCGGGACTTAATCGGTCTATTTTTAGGTCGATATAAAATGGTTTTCCCTTCTTCAAGAGTTTGAGGAAGGGGTCGAAGTTCGAGTGGGTAAAGGAAGCATCGAAGGCTTTTGAAAATTTAAAGGAGTACCTAGCGAAAATACCATTATTGGAAAAACCTATGCAAGGGGAGGATTCGATATATATATATATATATATATATATATATATATATATATATATATATATATATATATATATATATATATATCATTGTGAGAGGTTGCGGTAATTTCTGTACTGATTCGGAAGGAAGAAAGAAATCAAAAACTCATTTATTATATGAGCAGAATGCTGCGAGGTGCTAAGCATAATTACTATGAGTTGGAAAAGGGAGGTTTTTCATTGAGGAAGCTGTGACCTTATCTTTAGGTCATCGAATTAGGGAAAGAACTAACTCGGCTTTGAAATAGGTGTGGAGAAAGCCTAACATGTCTAGACGATTGGTGAAGTGAGTGGTGGAACTTAGTAAGTATGATGTTGTGTATAAGACGAGGAAGGTGATAAAAGCGCATGTACTGGTAGACTTTTTACAGGATATGGTGTGCCCTGATGTTAAGGAGGTCAAGGAGAAGGCATGATTGTTACATGTGTATAGGTCAACCATGGTTAGCAGAGCGGGAGTATGAATTGTTTTAACTAGTTCAGAAGGGGAGAATCTTCATTTCGAGATGACGTTGGGGTTCAAAGCATCAAATAAAGAGGCTGAGTACAAAGCATTTCTAAATGGAATGAGTATGGGGAGCGACCTGAATGTAGGTCGCTGCATATACTGGCTCCCAGATAGTGGCTTATCAGTATAATGAGTCTTTTGAAGTAAGGGAAGAGCGTATGCAAGAATACTTGGGGAAGGTCAAACAGGTGGATGGAAAATTTAAAGAGTTCAGTCGGGAACATTTACCACGATCTCAGAATTTTTTGGTTGATCAACTCGCTAGGGTGGAAGAGGCTTAGGGGGACTGTAGCACAAGGACAATTACTTTGATGGCTCTAGAAACTAGTATATTCGAGCAATGATACAAGATAACATTGGGAAATCAGATGATTGGTGAACATTAATCTAATACGTTTTGAATAAGGTAATAGAGGACAATACACAATTATCCACTAAGGAGGCCAGATTAGCAGCTTGCTTTTGCTTGATGGATTAACACTTATATAAATGGTCGCACTTTGGCCCTCACCTAAATTGTTTATCGCTGAAAGAAGGGTTAATGGTGCTGATGAATATATACGAAGGTTATTGCGGAAATCACACGAAGAGCTGATCATTAGTGGGAATGGCCTTACGAGCTAGTTTGTTTTGGCATAAGATGAAGGGGATGACTATTGAACTAGTGATGACTTGTAAAAAGTGTTAGATGTATGCACCAACAGTCCATGTGCCGACTGAGGATATGATATTAATGAGCTCGCCGTGCTCATTTTCCTAATGAGGAATTGATATGTGGGACCTTTACCAAAAATCGCATGCAAGAAGAGACACCTTGTGGTCGCGGTGGATTATTTCACTAAATGGTTGAAAGCGGAGGCTGTGACTAACATAACGGAGCAGCGGATGATAGAATTTATTTTTGATAACATGTTTTGCAGGTATGGGGTGCCATGGGTGTTGGTCTCAGATAATGACACATAAGTCAATGGTCATATGATGCAAGAGTGGTGTAATGTAATGGGCCTGAATCAGAGTTTTGCCTCGGTGGCGCATCCATAGGCTAATGGGTAGGTCAATCACTAATAGAATCACCGTGCAAGAAATTCAGCTAAGATTGGAGAAAAAGAGCGAATTGTGGCTTGAGGATTTGTCACCAGTTTTATGGCCATACTAGACAACCCCATGAACTACTACGTGAGAATCATGTTTTAGTTTAGTCTATGGTATAGAAGCTATGATTCTGGTAGAAATAGCAAGTGGCTCTCACTGTATAGCTTCTTTTGACCTGAAAGATAACGAGAGATTGTCAAGAGGAGCTTTGGAGGTAATTGATGAGATAAGAGACAAGGCTGCTGCGATGGTGGAGAGTTATAAACAAAAGATACATGTAGCATACAATCAAAAGGTAAGTAAAAGACGATTTTAGGTTGGTGATTTCGTTTGGAGGCAAGCTCATGTGATATATCCTACTGGGAAATTGGATCCTAATTAGATAGGGGCATTCAAGATAACTAAGGTGCTGAAAGGAGGAGATTATATGTTGAAAGATGATCAAGGCAAAGACATGACGTGGTGTTGGGATGCCTGTTACCTAAGGAAATACTATGCATAGCTGAAGGGAGGTATACATTAATACTTTACTTTTTTTTTCTTTTTTTTTTTATTATGGTTATTTGACACAATGCTTGTTTAGGTCGGAAATAGTTATGATTTATGGATATGGTTAGTTATGGTTATGTGATTAGAACATATTTGTCCGTATTTTTATTAGTATTTTAGTTAGTTTTTCTTATTGTTTTTGGTATAAGTTGGGTAATTTAAGCGTAATTCCATATTTTTATACTTCCAACTTATTTTACCGTATTTTGATCGTAATAAGTAAGAATAGGTGATTATTCGTTGTTTTTCACCTTACAGCTAAGTAACCGGAAGAGTTCAGCACGTAAAGATGAAGTATGATGATCGAGAGGCAAGGATCGAGCTTTCCGGTGAAAGAGTAGCAGAAAAATTGAGAGAATAAGAGGTGCAGCGAAGCAGCGTTGGTCGACGCAGGCGTCGACGCTATGTTTATGCCAAGCCGACGTAACTCTTTGAAGCGTCGATCCAAGATTGCATCGGTCGACACTCAAGACGACGCAACTCTCTGAAGCGTCGATCCTAGGTGCGTCGATCGACGCCCATGCCCTGTCGACGCGAGCGCACCAGATGCGTTGTGTCGAGCCCCAGCTCGCGTCGGTCGATGCGACGTCGACGTGATGGCCCAGAAATAGATTTTATAGTTTCTTATGCTCCAAGCCAAAGGAAAACTATAAATACCCTTCTCCAAGTCTGTCCCACCATACACAAGATACACCACTACAACCCTACTTACACTCCTACAACCCTTGAACAACGCACCTTATGTTCTATATCAACGTCGAGGGTCAAGATCGAAGAATCAAGAGTCATTCATTCCAAGCACAACCGATTAGTTCGTGACTCGATTCTCGGCCATGATTCGTGCAAACTCTCTGGATTAGCTGGAGAATTTTTCTGCAATTCTTAGTTTAATAAGTACTCTAAATCCTTTATTTGCTTTAGTAGTTTAATTTATGTGATTAAGTAGTTGTTTTTCAATTATTGTTCTTGAATTGTTTCATGCTTGAAACTCTAGGTACTTTTGATATTCGGATTCGTAATCTTTAGTTTTTATTCGTCTTAGTTGATTGATTTCGATTATCTTATGCTCTAGGAGATTGCTTTTCAATTACGCTAGTTGATCTTGATTGAGTTTTAGATTAATTTCTTGAATTTATAAGTACTAGTTGCTGAATTAAAATTACTTAGTTTAAATTATTGTTCATGCGTTTCAATTCCTTAGATAATCAAAACAATCAAAATCATTCCTCCCCTCCCCCCCCATTTGTATAAGTTACTTGCAATTAAACAAACTATTTGAGATTCCGATTGTATGTTCCTCGAGAGACGACTCGAGTTAACTTTGCCAACCTACACGCGACCCCATTCTCTTGCGGGAAAACTATTGAATTTCTGATAAATATTTATAAGTAGGCGACACAAAAGCTTGAATAAAAAATTGGCTCCGTTGCCGGGGAACATAGCAAAGGTTTCAAAAATATGTTTGTTCGTTTTATTTTCTTTTTATCCATCTATTTGTATAATTTACTCTAGTCGATGCTTTTAATGTGCTGTTGAGTGTATGCAAGGTCGAAGATCACTTAGACCCGAACTTGCACCATTCATCGACAATATTCATCGTTCCAATCAAACGAGACCTTCTCACATATCCGAAAGCGAATCGTCTGCACCCATTGACTTGGTTTGTGATTCGGTACCTGAGATGATGTTGAGGCTAGACAATCCTATCCACAACAATGAAAACAACCAACCACCAAGGAACTCACCAATACGACAAAGAAACGAGTACGGGAGTGAACCAATTCACCCCAACGGACCGGCACAACCTCGAGAGTATTGGGAGAATATTCAACGAAATATGATGGACCAGAATGAAGGAGGAGGAAATAGAAATAGCCACCACCATGACCAAGATAATTATTCGGAGAGATCTTATCATAGACACGAACAGGTTGACGACTGGCCCGCCAATAACCACCACAATGAGAGGAACGAGTACGATAAAAACTACGCGAGGCCCAATAACCAAGAGAGACACCAACGGGAGGCGCGCGAGCCAAGACAAAGAGAGTTCACGACTCCACAAGTGGGTCCCTATAGCTCTGCCATAGTGTTGGGTAGAACTGCAAGAGACTTCGAGCCGAAACCTCATATAATCAACAACCTTCCGACATTTCATGGTCTCGCCAACGAAGACCCACTAACTTTTCTCAAGGAACTCTATGCTGAAGTTAGTAGGATCCCATCTCCGGGACTTCATCACGAAGAATTTCAAATGGTATGCTTTCCAAGCTGCATGAAGGATAAATCCAAATCTTGGCTACTTTTGCTAGAACCAAGATCTCTGATCGATAAGCCCATGGTTAGCGACAAATTCATCAATCAGTATTACGCATCTCAGACGACGGGCCACATAGGAGACAAATAGCCAATTTTGTCCAGCAAGACGGGGAGTTACTTCACGAAGCATGGGAACGTTTCAAATCTCTATTGCAAGCTTGCCCACATCATCACAACTCCCCAGGAATGGAGAACCAACTTTTCTACGAAGGGCTTTTGGACTCCTACAAAAATAACATAGAAGTAGATGTTGGAGGAGATTTTGGAAACTTGACAGCAACGGAGGCCAAGCAACTGTTCGAGAAAATGAGCGAGAAATCGAGGCAAACGAGCTCTCGACCACGAAAGATAAGAGTTAACGAGGCAACTGAGGTGCCAAGCAATGAGACCATCGAAACATGCACCCGCTGTGGAGAGTAGGGGCATTTGGTGGATACGTGTAAAATGGTGTATTATGAAGAATGTGAAGCTTAGGCGTATGCCATTAAAGATCAAATGCGCCACCAAGACATCCCAAATTATGAGAATAGACCATCAACTAAATTTAACGCGCAACGAAATTCTTCTTATTTGAAATGAGGTCCTGGAAATCCACATTACACTCCCGCACCAACTGAACTACCACCACCAAACAAACCTCCAACGTCTGGACCAACACCTGTTCCAACACAACCAAGCGATCAATTGCTAATATGGCAACAAAAACAAGTCACCGAGACAATCAGAAATAGAGACGGGCTTGCAAATCTAACTGCGCAAGTCAATAAGCAGGGAAAAGTTTTGAATGACCTCTCCAAAGTGTGAAGAATTTAGAAACGACGATGGGCCAAATGGCGGCATTTATGGCAAAGGCGGAAAATGAGGAAGGAAAGTTCCTGAGCCAAACCGAGCAAGCTTCAGCTGTCCATGTCTTACGAAGTGGAAATAAGATAGATAATGGAATCAAAGAGGAGAAAGAAGAGGTCACAAAATTCCAAAAGCGGATTCGCCCACAATTGACGACCCTAAATTAACGGATCTAGTGCACAGTCACCAAATCCTTATATTCCGAGGTCGTTAAAAGTGAAGTTTCCAAATCAAGACCCCACTTCCACATCAGAAGACGATTTTACCAAGTCTCTGACTCAGCAACCCAAGCAGTTAACACCTACTATACGAGACAAAGTTTCTTTCCCAAGTCGACTTCGTCCAGCCAAGGAAAATAAGAAATTCATGGAGCTATACAATTTACTGAAGAACGTTAATATTAATCTTCCCCTGCTAGATGTGATAAAGACGATGCCAACATATGTGAATTTTCTCAAGGAACTAACATCACGAGAGAGGCGCTTGGCAGCAACCCAACATGTGGCATTGACAAGAGAAGTTAGCGCGATAATCAAGAAACCATTGCCGCCCAAGGAAAGGATCCTGGAAGTTTTTGTATTACTATTTCACTTGGGAATGGACAAACAGATAGGGGGATGCTCGATCTTGGCGTTGGCATTAATTTGATGCCGTATTCTTTATTTAGAGAGTTCGATCTTGGGGCATTGAAGCCTACAATTAGCTGATCGATCGATTCGGCAGCCTCTGGGTATTGTTGAAGATGTTTTGGTGCAGGTTGGTGAGCTGGTTGTTCCTGTTGATTTTGTGATTTTATATGTTGGAGAAGTGCCGAGCGGGAGCAAGGAGCATACCATCTTATTGGGACTTCCGTTTATGTCAACTACGCATACGTTAATAAATGTGAACAAAGGAAGGATGACCATGTCCGTCTTAGGGGAGTCAGTGACGTTTTCACTTCATGACATTCATAACACTCCTTCACCTTTTATGCAAGATGAGTGTTCATTTATAGATATAATCGATTCTTGCATCCATGATCTCCAAAGAATTACTACTATAGACGAGTTTGACGGCGAGGACGAAGAGGAGCATTTGAGTGGGGAGGAATTGATCGAATTGATGGGAATTGACATAGGAGAAATCATAGATGGAATTGCTGGTCGTAGTGCTGCATTACGCGAAGAGAGCGACGCACCGAAGATCAAGCCAAAAGTGGAGTTGAAACCACAACAAGATCGCTCGGAATTGGAGCCAAGGGAAGAGACGAAGACACCGCATAATTGTTCGACAAATGTTTCACTTGACCCCTACATGAGTTCTAAACATACGAGGAACAAGGGAAAAGCATATAGCGAGGATTGGACAACGAAGAAAAAGAAGTTGAGTGAGGTCTATGACAAGAAGATTCGTGATAAGAAGATCAAGGTTGGTCAACTAGTGCTCTATAATCTCGAACGTAGATTTGAACCGACCAATATCAAGGCCGCATGTAGTGGACCCTTTATAATAAAGGAAATGGATGAGTACGGAGTTGCCACTCTATACGATGAGAGTAAGAAGTCAAAATCCTAAGTCCACAAGCATAGACTCAAACCTCTCTACGAGGGACATGGGCTGAATCGCGATCTTGATAAGGAAGAATTAGTGGAGCCCCCATGGAATCACGTCGAGCGTGAGACGTTAAATGTTGCACTACTTGGGAGGCAACCCCAGCGATAGTTAGTTTTCTTTTTCTTTTCTTAATTTTCTTTTTGTTTTTGTCCCTTTAAATTGTGTCAATTGCCATGGTACGTTTATGTGTGTGTTGATGTGCAGCGACTACGATAAAATCGCTTATTCTGGACAACTAACGGTTATATAGAGGAAGCTCGCTACCGCAAGGCCTTACCGCTAGTTCCATTCGAGGCGTTACCAATGATGATCAACCACTGAACCTACCGCTAGCCGCAGCAATAGGGATAACGATGAGCTTACCGCTAGGCAACCTACCGCTACATGTTACTGCTAGTAGCGTCTACCGCTTAATTTTTATGAATTTCATTTTTTGTCAGTCGTGGTCGCAATCCGACCCAAGTTAGCCGTAGTCCGGCAACATTTTGATGAGCTGCAACCCAGCCATTTACACCGCCGAGCCACAATTCGGCTGTTTCAGATCCCAAAGATGTGCCACCGGGCACTTGCGCGGGGCAATTGATCGCAATCGTGGTTTATTTTTTTTGTTTTTTTTTGTTTTTTTGTTTTTAATATGTTTTGTTGCAAGGACAAATCCAATCACAAGGCTCTAGACAACGGGAAATTACACAACTTCAATTGGGGAAATTCAACCATTATTTTTCAGGGACGTTTTCTTATTCCCTTTCTCCCTTGCTTTTATTTTCTTATGCTCGTTTATGGCAATCAGGGGATTGCCGAGTGTTTAAGGGGGTGGGATGGTTGAGTATGATTGAAAATTTGTGTGATTTGTGTGCAATTTTTAAATTTTTACGTGATTGATTGCTATTTTTGTGCTAAATTGTGTTTGCCCATCAAAATAAATTTAAGGGGAATAAAATAATAAAAAA
>BMAC01000195.1:160051-170596 GCA_014905375.1 Phtheirospermum japonicum
TAGAACCATCGGGCTTGACAACCCCGATCGTGGAGACGATTCCGGCGCACTAGAACCTCGCTTTTCTTTATTGTTTTTAAAAGCTTTTTATTTTATTGCTCGTAGATGTTAGAACACTTCAAACCTTATTCGATCGCGTGTTTAGTATAGTTTAGTTTAGTTTTTATTTTCCGTTTCTACGTACGTAAAATCGAACACCGGAATAGTTTCCGATTAGTCTTCCTTGTGATTCGACTCGAGTCAACTTATCGCATACAATAGCTCCGTTCTCTTGCGGACGAGCTTTTCATTATTTTTAAACGCGAAAAAGTTCGATTCAATAAGAAGTTTTATTTCTGTGGCGGGGGAAGGTAACTTTAGACCGGAGGCCACTTCTCCCGCACAGAGTTAGTGATGAGAAGTTGTGATGGAAAGATGTGTTTTTTTGATAAGAAGTTGTCTTGAGAGGTTGTGTTATGTTTTTGTGGCGGGAGAAGGTAACTCTTGACCGGAGGGCACTTCTCCAGTAGAAAGTTGTGTTGTGGACAGTTGTGTTTTTGTGGCGGGAGAAGGTAACTCCGGACTGGAGGGCAATTCTCCCGTATGGAGTTTGTGTTGTGGAAAGTTGTGTTTTTGTGGCGGGAGAAGGTAACTCCGGACCGGAGGTCACTTCTCCCGTATGGATTTTGTGTTGTGGAAAGTTGTGTTTTTTGTGGCGGGAGAAGGTAAACACGACTCAATAGTCTCACTTTCCTCCAACATCAACATCATCACTCCACCTTCTTCACCAAGAGTAGGGAGACTCGAATCTCCAATAAATTCTGGACACTCCAACGGCAAAACCCCCACACTTTTATCCGCAATGTGATCAGAAATCGCAAAGGGGCGGATCTCAACCAACTCGTCAATCTTAGCCGTCTTACAAACCTCTTCTTTACACAACCCTTCTAAACAATTGTCCAAGCTTGATTCCATACACGAAGGAGACAAGGGATAATAACCATAGCTCGGAATATAAGTATTTAGTTCATGAGGAGCATATGGATCTTTAAATCTCCAATCGTGGTATGTATCTGGGATGTGATGACCAAAACTATGATCGGAAAAATTAGCATAAGAGTCAATATGGGCCGAATTGTAGGAATTTGAAAGCGGGGCCCATTGGTGATTTGGAGGTTCGGATGGATGAAAGTAGAACGTATCCATGAATCGATCATAAATTTCCTCCCACGATTTCAAGGAGTCGGGCTCTAAATCCAGCAACCATGTTCCCGCCCGATCCTTTAGCGTGAAAATAAAAAGTCGCATTTTCACYTGATCAATCGACAAGCCGAAATGAGGAAACGTCGGGATGATAGTATTATACTCTCGAATGAAGTTCAACGGGTCTTCGCTCGGTAMTCCATGAAAAATCGGGAGTTGCTTAAGGTAAAACTCATCAAGATCATACTCCCGCATTGCAAAGCTCAAAGGAATTGCCGGTCGATACCCTTGCCAGTCGGACATTGGGCAAACCATCTCTTCATCGAAAGGTGAAGTGCATAAGTCATCATATGGCGAACTCGCTCGATAATTCGCCATCTTCAATCAAAATAACCTCGAGTCTTCAAAAATGTGGCTACAAAGCACAACACTCAAAAACCGAGATTAAACGTACCAAAAAGAACAAAATTAAACAAAAAATAAAAAAAAATCACAAACGAACACTAACACAAACAAACAAGTAAAAGCAAATACCAAAAATCGTAGCCTTTAGCCTTCCCTGGCAACGGCGCCAAATTTTGAATCGAACTTTTTCGCGTTTAAAAATAATGAAAAGCTCGTCCGCAAGAGAACGGAGCTATTGTATGCGATAAGTTGACTCGAGTCGAATCACAAGGAAGACTAATCGGAAACTATTCRGGTGTTCGATTTTACGTACGTATAAACGGAAAATAAAAACTAAACTAAACTATACTAAACACACGATCAAATAAGGTTTGAAGTGTTCTAACATCTACGAGCAATAAAATAAAAAGTTTTTAAAAACAATAAAGAAAAGCGAGGTTCTAGTGCGCCGGAATCGTCTCCACGATCGGGGTTGTCAAGCCCGATGGTTCTAAACGACCCTAAGAACACTAAAACGTTAAATCTAGCCAACAAGCATAAACATAATCAGCAATATGATCTCATCAAGCATTTACACCAAAGCATGAACATAAGCATTAATAAAAACCATCCTCAAGCATAAACAAAGCATGAAATGAGAAAATACATAAGCATCGAAATACTAATCTACGAGAATCACAACTAAACTATCGAAGCAAATAAACATAAACTAAAACGAGAAAAATGGTAAAAGGATTATACTAAATTATGCTATTAAAGTTCAACATCAAAGTAAAACGAAATCCAAAGTTACACTATAAGAACAAATAAGAAAAGTGCAGAAAAACTTATTATCTAGAAAAGCATCAGCCATCCATCGATCTCCAGCAACGAGAAACGACCTTGAACGTCGGACGGCGTAGAAATGACGAACTACGAACTATTAAATGCTAATCTTGCTCGAATGGAAGGGTGGCATGAACCGAGGGTGTTCTATAATGATCTGGACCTTTCCCCCTCGTCCCAGCACTCCAAAATGAAGAAAACCTCCGGATATATATAGAATTTCAAAAATAACCGCTCAAACTGCCGGAGCGTCGACGGTGCGTCAGTCGACGCGAGCCAGGCTGCACGCGTCGGCAGGCAGTGCGTCGACTGACGGGCCTAGGATCGACGCTTCAGAACATTTGCATCGACGGTGCGTCGGTCGACGCGAGCCAGGCTGCACGCGTCGGCAGGCAGTGCGTCGACTGACGGGCCTAGGATCGACGCTTCAGAACCTTTACGTCGACGTTGCGTCAGTCGACGCGGGCGTAGCGTCGACAGTGCGTCGACGGTGCGTCAGTCAACGTACCTGCATTGCTTCGGCTCGTCGCTCGTCCCGTTTTCCTCGTTTTGAGCTGAGATATTAATGTTAAACAAAATTAGATTATTTCATACAAAATAAAGTAAAAACACATTGAACACCATAAGAAARGAAAAACATTAAAAGGGAATAAAAACTATAAAAAGATAAACTAAAACACGTAAAAGCACACAACACACAATGCAAAAACACACGAAAATCACATACAAATATGTACAAATCACTTATCATAAAAACACAAACACCATCGCCGACCAAATAGAAGCGTCAGCCCATAACCATATAGACCATCGCCGACCTAATAGAAGCGTCATCCCACAACCATAAAAACTATCGCCGACCTAATAGAAGCGTCAGCTCACAACCATAAAAACCATCGCCGACCTAATAGAAGCGTCAGCCCACAACCATAAAAACCATTACCGACTAAATAAAAGCGTCGGGTTTTAACCATCATCGACCTAATGAGAGCGTCGGGATTGAACCATCATCGACCTAATGAGAGCGACGGAATTGAACCACCATCGACCTAATAAAAGCGTCAGCCCACTGTCCACAAAACAAAAACTCAACTACGAGAGAGGTGACCCCCAAACAAGGGTTACCCTCTCCCGCCCGAAACACACCACAACCGCCCTCTAGGCATAATACTTCTTCAAATAACATACATTCCATCTTCTAGGCAAGACTTTTCCACTCGCATCTTAAAGTACATAAGCTCCCCCTTGCAATACCTTTACAATTTTAAACGGCCTAACCCAATTTGG
The DNA here is from genome assembly GCA_014905375.1 of Phtheirospermum japonicum. Lineage (NCBI taxonomy): Eukaryota > Viridiplantae > Streptophyta > Magnoliopsida > Lamiales > Orobanchaceae > Phtheirospermum > Phtheirospermum japonicum. The sequence continues at coordinate 163,751 of BMAC01000195.1, forward strand.
CTACAATTTCTTAGTCATACGTAACGCATCAGCTCGCCTTCATACCAAATCGCCGACCTGAAAACAACGAGGCTTGACTCGTTAATTGAAAGCAGCTTGTATCCTTCGCTTATAAGGCTCAACCCGAGACGCATCTCTGTCCCGCACTTCATCAATTGTTTCAATCGCTCCCCGAGCTAACCTTTCATTCTCCTCCACATTGAAAGCCGTTAAACGCTGCGACATTCCAACTATCTCTGTTGAAATAACCGCATCCATTCCATAAACCAAACTGAAGGGAGACTCTCCCGTAGAGGTTCGGGGAGTTGTTCGTTAAGCCCACAGGACCGATGCGAGCTCATCTTCCCAAAGTCCTCCTGTCTTTTCCAATCGCAACTTGAGTCTCTACACAATTATACGGTTATTGACCTCCACTTGCCCATTAGTTTGGGGGTGCGCCACAGAAGCAAATCGCTACTTTATTCCCATCTCCTTACACCACTTTCGAATTTTTCTCCCATTAAATTGAGTTCCATTATCAAACACCAACACTCGCGGTACACCAAACCTGCAAAATATATTGTTACAAATAAAATCCATCATATGTTGCTCGCTTATGCCTGTAACAGCTTCGACCTCCACCCACTTAGTAAAATAATCAATCGCCACCACCAAATGCTCCTTATTGTCTAGGGTCTTTGGAAAAGGACCCACAATATCAATCCACCACTGCGCAAATGGGCACGGCGAGCTCATAACCATCATCTCCTCAGCCGGTATGTGAATAATCGGAACATGCATTTGGCACTTTTCACACGCTCGCACCAGCTCGCTAGCCATACTTTTCATCAATACAACCAAACTCGCAACCAGAACATAACCATTTATATTGAACCAAATAAACTTTATCATATTAAATAAATCAATCCATATAAACCAAATAAATCAACTAATCCCTCACATAAACCATATTAAGTTAAATATATAAAATAAACCACTCCAAACCAAAATAAACCAATACCAAACCTTACCACCGTATTAAGTCAACTTCATACGAACCATATTAAACCGCATAAATCAATTATTTCCTCATGTTCAACCACAAAATAAATAAGGCAGAAAATTAGAAACCATCCATTTTATGAGATTTTAAAGAGCGTACCTGATACGTATCTATATTTATACCATAAGAAGATTCACCTCTCCTCGAATATCCAACTGCGCGACCTTTTTGTTTTTAGGTAGCATAATTCCTCGATCACCTTTTTATGAATGTTTGGACGCGCGACCTCATCGCTTTTGTTCGAATTGACCATTCCAGGGTTAGATTTCAGGCAACACATAGAGTAACCCTTAAAAACCAATATTAATACAAACTAAACAAATAGACTCACTCAGTCTGTTAGTATATGATCATAAATATAATCGATAAGTAAGACGCGAGCATCGCAACCCTTACTCGCACCCACAAACCTTCAAACCCGATCTCCACCACCATTCATATCTAATAACTATATATCGTAAATATTATACCAAGAATTCAACTTCATCCAACAATTAAATTGTGCATAACTTAATTTTCAAAAGAAATTAGACAAACAGTTTTTGGAAACAAGATCAGCTCCGTTTAAAATTAAATATAAAAGAAATTCGAACTCATATTCCAATCTCCACCGTTCAGATTGAACTTCAATATTTTAAGAATAACATATCAAATTTTTGGATTGATCCAACGGTCTTATTATAGAAAATCGTATTTTGAAACACGCTGCGCAGAATTTTATGAAAATAAAATCTGCTTTACTCGAAAATTTATATATATTTCCTCGCATCTCAAAACCCGATCTCCACGGTTCAAAACGTAATTCAAAATGTCTTTGAAGATTTTTAAAAATTTTGACGCGATCCAACGGTTGCAACGTTAGAAAACGATTCTTCAAATCTATAGCGCAGTCAGATTTTAAACCTATGAAAATTGTGTATTCTCACGTCTTTCGCTGAAGGACTCGATGTCACTCTTTCCCACAGACGGCGCCACTTGATAAATCTAAATCGATTGGTTACCAAGAATATGGGGTACTAACCTCGAAATTGAGATCAGCGACCTGATATGTCTTCCGTACACGTCAAAGTGATCTGCTAAACCTTCAACGAACCTTCTAGCGACCTCACCAGTCCTGCAAAACACCACCTCGGACGGGTCAGATTTCGAACCCGTCAAGGTCCTCCAATGCTTAAGTCAAAAGTAAGTTACAACTCAAAATACTCACGCTATGATAAAAGCAAGACAAGATCATAATAATGAGATGTATGCACCTCCTTTTATAGAGACAAGAGAAGTATTCCCCAAGACAAGGGTTTCCTTCTCCCATCACAATTCCATAAATACTACAACACTACAACCGATTCAGAATTAGGATTCCTCCTGTATGTTAATTTCCCATAAATCTCTTACCGTAATAGATTTGGGCCTGTTATTCCTTCTATATATTCCGCCTGGACTCCATAAACCATTCATATTAAGCCCACAGGCTTGATATTCACAAAGCCCATAATCGAGTTCAAACACTACACAAAACATAAGAGGTCGCGACCCTATATGAGAACTCATCCCGCTACTCCACAAATCAACTCGCTCACTTCCTAAAAAAACACCCTTTCCAGGAAAATGAGGTCGATTATCACAAATACCCTCATTTATCAAATAATATTAATTATGGATATTTTGGTTCGTATCAGGGCCACACAATCTATTGAATTTGAAGAGCACATGGGCCTTATTCTAACTTGGCCTTAAGAGCAGACTTGGAGATTCATATATATATATATATATATATATATATATGGTTGGGTTCAAATGGAACCATGTCATTAGATGTGAACCTAGGGACTCATCTTGACCATTGGATTGAATAAAAAGGGTATTTTCGACATATAACAACATTCATAAAGAGCGCTGAATTGCTCTTTAGAAAGCACTACGGATAAATAAAAAAAAAGCACTGCGGCTTTATACAAAAAGCATCACAAAATTCATCTACAATTACGGAAAAATTCAAAAATTTCAAAAAAACTCAAATCTTCAACAAACAATTTTAAATAAAATTTATGTATAATTAAGTAGCAATGTTTTTTTCACATATAATTAGTGCTTTTATAATGTAAGTAGCAATGCTTTTTTTATATGTTGTCAGTACTACAAATTTGACAATTTCAGGGGTGCTTTTTTCATATTACGGCAGCGCTTTTTTACTACACTAAAACTGCTTTTTCTAAAATTGCATATAATTACACTGTGCAATACTTGGAGTGCTTTTTCTAATATTGTTAGAGTGCTTTTGAACTACACTAATACTGCTTTTTGGCCAAACTTCAACCCTACCCATTCATTCAGCCCTACATTCATTAAACCCTACCCAAAGACGAGGCCGGCGATCTGGACATGATCGTCCACCGCCGCAAGAAAGCCACCCCAGCAAAAACGATGCCGAAGCCGTCGCGGGGCCCAGACCAAAGACCCAACCAACAGAATCTCAGTCACACCGCCATCGTCAATCAACCACCGTCACCAACCCAAACCGCCATGACCCGAACGAAACCCGAAATCCAAAACCCAAAGGCCGACGCCTTTCTCAATCCAAAACTCCAGCAAACTGACGCTGGAGCCGTCGCAGGGGCCCAGACCAAAGACCCGACCAACCAAATCTCAGCCACACCGCCATCACGAGGAACCTGCCGAACCATCGCCACCCCATTCACCGACTGCCGTTCACAGTCCGGCAACCCAAAATCCAAACCTCCAGTCCTCCGCGACCCAACCCCCATATCAAAACGACATCACCCCCACAAGAATCGGCTCCAATCGCTACCAGCCGCCGCCGCCTTGCCAGCTCTTCACTAATCGCCGACGGCCGAGGAAGGGGGAAGGGGTTACCTTGAGGTCGCCGTTTTCCTCAAGCAGCAGATTATCGGGCTTCAGATCCCGGTGGTAAACGCCGGTGTTCTGCCCAGGCCCGCCGGGGAAAATACGGGAGGGGAGCGGGGGAAATCGGTAGGGGAGCAGGGGAAATCGGCCAACATCGCCACCTTCACCTGGTGTTCCCGTTTCGCTCTGTGCAAGGCGGCGCTCGGCGGGGGAAATCGGGAGGGTGGGATGGGGAGGCGCCGGTTATTTCTTGCGCCGGTGTTCTGCCCAGGCCCGCCGGCGTGAGATCGGAGAATTGGGTGGCGCTGTTGGGAAGGCAGCGCGCCGCCGGTGGCGTGGGGGCGGGGGTAGGGCTGGCCGATTTTTTGGGTTGGGGGGAATTGGAGAGGGCTGGCCGATTTTTTGGGTTGATGACGGCGGATTATTTTTGGGGGAGCTGGCCGTTTGGAAAGAGAGGGATGAGAAACGGTGAATAAGAGGAAGAAGGGTTTGGGTATTTAATGTGATTTTTTCTATTTGTAAAATTACCTAAAAGCCCTTTTCTTTCCATATATATAATTTAATAAATTTAAAAAATAGAAAAAACCTGGTCCACATATTTTATTAGATTTACGGCCTGAACTGGTCCCTACGTTCGCATATATTGACGTGGGTTATATTTGAACCTAATATATATATATATATATATATATATATATATATATATATATATATATATATATATATCGCAATGCATGCGAATATAGAGGAGATTTTTTTGGAGGAAATTGGGAGCAGCAACCGCTTCTTGGGAAGATTTTCCTCAACATCTAATTGAAGGGAAAAAGGCACGTGAAGATTTCAAAGATTTTACAAAGAACTAATGTTTTATCATTTATTTTTATTTTATAATTTTATGAACACCATACATTAGAAGTTTAATTAATATCGATCCTTGCAATGTTCTAATTAATTTATGTAATATTTATCTCGATATTCGTATGAAATTGTTTGTGTTATTTTATTTTCTTATCATGGTTATGTAACTTGTAATTTAGGTTAATTACCTTTATTTGGGTTGGATATCAAATGCTATAAATAGGACTAAAATCAATAATTATTGTCGTTTCTATTTCACTCATAGTAACTAATAGTCGCGCACTATTAGGGATAACTTGACATAAATTAAATAAATCGATCTTATGAGTTTATTTTTAGATTAGCCTATTTACCTAGTGTCTAATGCATTTATTGGAATAGATTTAGAGAGCTTATTATAATTTATTGATTAATTAGATTTAATCGGAGCTTGTGTTAAATATTTAATAGGAGGAAACTTAAGTAGTAGAGCTTGTTTCTATTTAGGGTTAGTAATTTCATATGAAAAATGGATTAAAATATTACAATCGGTTATATGAATTGATCGAGGGCATAAACTGAACTTCGACTGGATTTTCTCATTATTATTAATCTTATATTAACTCTCGCACGTGTTTCATTTATTTGAATTTATTTACTTTGATTTTCTTTATTTATTTATTTACTTGGATGGATAGTAGCCAAACCATCGAGTAATGAGGTGGCACCATAGTACATTGATGTAACGTATACGAAAAGGGGTTTCCAATCTACTAGGATCACTTTAGTCGATACATGAAATGCTTGCGATTTCTAGAAATAAAAGGGTGTCTAGAGTCAGGATGCGTAATTTCACCGCGCGTCGGTACACGTTAAATTTAATATTTTTATTTTTCTTTGACTTTCCTCCACTAACTAGTAGAAACGGTAAATAAGCGTCGATCCCATGAGTAGTGTGGATTAACTTGTGATTACTCCTATTTAATTAAAATGATAAATGGAGATAAAATATGATGAACTAACTAATGAGAACTAACTAACCAAATAAATAAATAAAGAAAATCAAAGTAAATAAACTCAACCAAACGAAACACGTACGAGAAATTAATATGAGATTAATAATAATGAGAAACTCCAGTCCAAGCTCAGTTTCCACTCTCAATCATATAAAACTACTAGCCCTAAATAGAAATAAGCTCTTCTACTCGAACGAATTTACCCTTACCGAATATTTAATCGAAACAAACTCTTCGATCAAACCAAATTAATGGACAACCTAAAATGCGCTCTCTAGATTTAATACAATAAAAGTATTAGACGCTATGCAAATAGGCTAATCTAAGCAATGAACTCATAAGTTTGGTTTATTTAACTTATGTTGTGTTATCCCTAATAGTGCGCGACTATTAATTGCTACAAGTGAAATAGAAACGACGACAATTACGAATTGAAGCCCTATTTCTAGCGATTGACATCTAACCCTAATATAGATGATCAATCTAAATTAGAAATTAAATAACCATGACAAGAAAATAAAATAATACAAACAATTTTATACGAAAAACGATATAAATATTACAAAAATTAATTAGAATATAATTAATGGATAGAGTTCAACAACAAAAAGAGCAGAATTAATTAAACTATTTACACACACCATGTTCATGAATTCATAAACTAGAAATAAAATATAAACTAATTGTTTCTTAATAAATAAAGAAATGAAGTAACTTGATTAATCCTCCCTGAAATCTTCCCTTAAAGTTAATTGCCGTGAATTGATGTTTCCAATTTATTACTAAGTCAAGGGAAACGGCTGCTCCAAATCTCCAAGGTCAGATTTTGCGGCTGGTTTCTTCTAGTCTTACCCCTGGTATTTGGTCAAAAGGGACGAGAATTTTTTTTTTTTTTTTTTTTTTTTATAACGATCATCCATTGTTCCAAAATTTTCATATCAATTGGTCAAAAATTTATGAAAAATTAATACTTTACATTAAAAAATCAATACATCACAATACAAAAACTAATATATTATAATATCAGATCAGATGGCCCTAACGGGGTTGGGTCAAAAAATTTATGAAAAAACTAATACTTTATTGTAC
>BMAC01000195.1:171633-190491 GCA_014905375.1 Phtheirospermum japonicum
ATCTTTTCCGATCTAATTATGGAATATATATATATATATATATATATATATATATATATATATATATATATATATATATAGAGAGAGAGAGAGAGAGAGAGAGAGAGGATTGTATTCAAATGAGAACCCCGTCATTATATATGAAATTAGGGACTAATCCTGACCTTAGATCTAATATTGCACAGTGCAATTATATGTCCAGGTTCATTGTACTTTTTACACAGTAATGTAGTGCTAAAATCAGTCCAGTTTTTTTAATTTAATTATATATATATATATATATATATATATATATAGATAGATATATAAAAAATTTTTTAGGTTTTAAAACATGCGATACATATATATATAAAAAAAGTTTTAGGTTTTAAAACATGCAATATGTATCTTAAATTGTAGATCTTGAGAATGTGATTAATTTTATATATATTTCATTCAAAACGAATAAAATTTGAAAAAGTTATGGTTTGTTGAAGATTTGAGTTTCATTTCAAATTTTTGAATTTGCAATTTATATACGAAATTTGCGATGCTTTTTGTATACAATTGTAATGTTTTTTTTTTCTTAATCTATTGTGCTTTTCAAAGAACAATGTAGTGCTCTTTGTAAACGTTGATATATGTCCAAAATATCATTTTTAATTAATTAATACATTTTTTACATTATTACCATGCACATGTCATGATCTCAACCATCAAGATTATTCAATCTAATGGTCAATATGAGTTCCTAGGTTCACATATAATGACGGGTTCTCATTTGAACCCAACCCTATATATATACACACACACACACACACACACACATATATATATATAGAGAGAGAGAGGTGGGTTCAAATAGAACCATGTCATTATATGCGAAACTTCGAACTAGTGATTTTATTATATAACATCAGTGCTTTTATTGTACAATCACAGTACTTTAATAATATTTTCATTTATATACACTAGTAGTGCTTTTATTATACAATTCTAATGTTTTTAATTAAATAAGGAAATACACAAAAAATCTAATCCATCCATTTAATTAGATCTAAGGCACATAATTGACACTAGGTTCACATATAGGAATATGGTTCTCATTTGAACCTAATCCTATATATATATATACACACACATGTGGATTAATTATGAATAGTTTATATATTTTTAGATGATATAATATCTGTGCGACAAAACTGTTCTGCCTTTCTCTGTCATTATTAATTTTGTTTAAAATAATTCTCTTGTGGTAATTATATCAATACATAATATCAAATTCGGGTACATATATTCCATTATATATACTGTTGTATATATGTATATGAAATAAATTTGGGTATAAATACATTTGAAATGAAAAATAAAAATTTGCATACATCATGTCGCTCGAAGATAGGATCTAATGACTATTACAATAATGAAAACCACAATTTAAAAGCAAAAATAATTAATCCCACAATTTAAAAGCAAAAAATACAACTAACAAAACATAAAATTATCGACAATTACTACATTTTCCGTAACTTTATCTCTATGCACCTTTTCCTCCACATTTCACTCAATAAATTCTTGATATAAACATTGCATCAAGCTTTTCTCCTTAGTAAGGAAAGTTAGTCCAGCAGAAGATAAACCATCAAGAGCAACAAAGCCAAACGACAATGCTCACCTAAGTCCTATGAGATAATTTAAAATTCTCCAATAACCAATATTTCCTATAGTTAATCCACTTTATTTACAATTTATACCACATATCCTTCCTGGTATGAAATCAAGTGATCAACACCTCAAAATAATAAAATAAAAAAATTAATAGATTCAAACTCACATTTATAAGCTCAAAGGATGACCTCAAAAATTTTGACATCCCTTTTTGCATAAAACTTTTTGCAGCCACATCCAGTGCATAAGGTAATTTAGCGTATTTTCCATGCTTAGATACATCATATCCAACCATACGCCGTGCACTAATATTCTCAACACAATCTGCAACACAACTTATTATGTACATAAGTTGAATTGAAATGTGATATACATGTATTGATTATAGTTACATGAATGATACGAATAATATTTTATATAATATTCGGAAAGCCATTCAAGTGTACATACATGTATTAATAACAAATTATATAAATAAATAAATAATAAAAACTGTAATAATATATGAATTATTCATAAAATAATTATCCTCAAGATATGTAATAAATATAAAATAAATAATGCACAAAATATATAAAATAGCTTTTTATACAATTTATAAAAACACATTATATAAATAAATAATTAACATGGGAGAACGGAAAAGAACAAAATTTGTCCTGGAATTATACCTTGAAGCCCCAACTCCTTCAATTTAAGATATTCTCCTGGCTGTAATACTTCGCCAACAATTCTGACCGATTATGATAAATCTCTTTCGATCACATGTTCTTGTCATCTATCCTGCGTGTTGCAATTGAAAGTTGAAGATGATTATAAAAAGGGAGATTTAGAAATTAACAATTAGGTAATTAAATCCAACATAATATTACCGAAGAACACGAAACAGAAATCAATATAGAGAATCAGACAATAGTAATATGGTAATTAAATCTGGAATATAATAACAATAGAGACAGAGAATTCAAATCATAATTCAGAAAAGAGAAACAATAACCTTTACTCAACCCTAATCAATAAAAATTAATATAATGTTCGTCATAGATAAATCATCAATTGAAAATCGGATCTGAGAATTGATATTAAAAAAAAAAATCACTCAAACTCAATATTTCGGCAATTAGTAACTTGAACATGTTGTTTAGCCTTCACTCCACTGATATAAAAAAATTGGATCCGGAAAATGAAACGCAAACGCTAAAAAAAGTAGGAAATATAAAATCACACAAACAAATAGTGAAAGAGAAAGAGAGAGAGAGAGAGAGATCTATGCGCAAACATCAGATTCTCGATGGGGATAATAAACTGGGCAAACATCATCTTCTCGGAGCACATCAGATCCATGCTTGGTAAATTGTCTGTGTACTCAATTTTAGATCAACCTCTATTTGATGATTATTCATATCACTTTATGGTAAATTCTTGCCTCTTCTTCTGATCTAAACTCAATCAGCGGAGTGAGGAAAATGGTTATATTATGAAAAGACAATCAATACAATTTATAATGAGGAAAATGTTCGATTTGAGGAAAATGGTTATATTAGAAATGTGGATTAAAAGAGAAAATGTTCGGTTTGTTAATTGAGGAAAATGTTCGATTTGTAATGAAAAGCAGCAAGAAGGCGAGAGAGAGAGGCAGGTTTTGCGAGAGCAAACCTTAGTTTTTTAGACAAAGTAACAAATGAGACAAAAATCCTTATTTATACCTAGTTAAAAAAATCTTATAAGGTAGTATTTTAACCGAACAACCCGAGTTTGACACATCAACTTCTAGAGCTGTTAGAAGACGACATGTGTCATCTGAAGCAACCTCTAGTTGACACATAGGCTAGGGTGTCAACAGAATTAACAAATAGGTGGATTTGTAATTTTTCTTTTATCTTTTTTGGTTATTTGTATATGTACAAGAATTTAATTGTTTTGAAAACTATTTGTATTTCATAATTACAAATTGATATAAATTTACAATCATAAACATATCATCTTGGTTTATATTTGGTTCTCTTTATCAAGTGTACTATATGTAATTGTAGTTATTTTTTTATCATCATTTTATATTTTCTGTATCTTCTTTGTGTGTGTATTTTCTTGTTGATCTCATGTTGATAATGAAAAAATAGATTTCAAAAGTTTATTCGAAGTTGATTTTCAGTTGATTTGTTTTATATTTTCCATGATATATTGATCTGGTTTATTGAGACTTTATATGTGTGATTGTCTATTTTTATTACAATTGTACATATTTAGTATATGACAGTGTCAAGTTTCAAACTTAGTAAGATATTACTATGGGTTATATGTGGTTTATTCTTTAAAGAGTTTGACATTTTTTTTAATTTTTAATTCATCCAATTGGGAAGAGAAATTACAATTCTTGTTTAACATATATTTGACTTAAAAAATGGTATTAGATAGTTGGAATATATATGTCGGGTTTAATTGGTTGAACTGGAAAATATATAGTTGGAGTAGAACTGTTGATTTTTAAATTAGTATTAAATTTGGAGTTCGTTTAATGTTTACATAATTCATTGATTGGGATAATAATGAAAATGAATTTTGTTATAAGTTGATTGGTGGTTGATTTAGGTTGATCTAGTTCTTTGTTCTCGTATTTCAATATTACGACATGAGAATCAAATAATATTCACCCACAAAATGAATAATGAGCGGAAAATACGATGAAAACATCTTACCAAGAAATGAAATTTATTTTGACATTTTCAAATACACGAAATAAGATTTCATTTGTAATTAAAATCCCACTATAGGACAACCAAATATATATAAATTAAATACACACAAACAAAAAATCAACAAAAATATCCTAATTCAAATACCAAAAAATAAGAACTATTAAATCCAATTAAAAAGAACCATACAATAGGAAAAGAAAAATCACACCAAGAAATGAAACTTTTTTTTAAACATTATAACCACGAAAAAAAGTATTAATTAAGATCCCCTATCGAAAAATCAATATACAAAAGATCAACCAATATAAATATAATATTAATCAAATACTAAAAAAATGTCTATTACACTTTCTAAAAAACAATCGTATACAATATATGATTGGGTTATTGGGCCAAAGGGGGATTGCAACTTACACTGCTCATTTCTTATAATTTAAAATTATATTAAATTCCTTCCCCCTCAACCAGTCATCGCGTCCATCACCTTTGATATGAATCTACCCAGAACAAAAACCATGAATTTCTCTTTATTCTTTAACAATCTTTTTTTTTTTTTGGCCAAGGATCCTTGAATTTCAATGTCGAAAATATAACTTTCTCTTGTTTTTATGTGAAGAAGATGAAATTTGTGGTGACAATAAAAAAATAAATAAAATAAAAGAAGATATAATATAAATACCTTAATTAGAAAAATAACTCCCTGATATAATCTCCCACAAATCTCCCAAATCATGGTGAGTATAAGAAAGTTAAAAGAATTAACTCAAAATCTGTTTGATTCTAAATCATGTAAAGTTGGAACAAATTAAATCTTTAAATCTAAAATTGGAAAAATAAAAAAACTAAGGTAAAATTGGATTTTTTTTAAAGTAGTATATGATGTCATTTTCTCTATATATAATGGAAGCTAGCCGCCTTACTAGGCCCAAGAACAAGCAAGAAAAGGTGGGCCTAAGAAAAAGTTTGAAAAGGTAAAGCCAATGGCCTACTCTCTATTATCAGGTGACCCAATAACAACCTTGTATCGCCAAAATCAATTCATGAATCACACAATAGTCGTCGTCGCACCAATCGAGTAACAAAATACTGCAAAATAAATGAAAAATATACCGTTGGTGCTCGTCCATCCAAAAGAATATATACACGAGAAATAAATATATATGACAATATGAAATGTATAAAAGTATATTTTAAATCATTAATTACTACATAATTTCTCGTATATCACTATCACAAAATATTAAAAAGTGCAATTTTATAATTTTCATGTATCTTATGGGTAGGCTTTATTTCAAACATTTATAGTAAAAAAATTAAAAATGGTTGAAATTTTTTTTGGCGATGAGAACCATATCAACTATATTGATAAATATATATTTATCAAGTTGGTAATTTATTTCTCAAAATCTGCACAAAGAACCATATCAACTATATTGATAAATATATATTTATCATGTTGGTAATTTATTTCTCAAAATCTGCACAAAGGTCTTAAACTAGTTTTGTATATTACAATTTATTTACTTCTAAAAACCACTATAACACACACATGTAGATAGAGAGAGAGAGGTCGATTTTAGTAGTACAAGACATATAATATGAATCACCGATTAATTACTGACTCGAAAGATAAATTTTATCATTCTATGTAGGTACTAAATAATCCTAATCTACTTAACATTAACACCCTTAAAAAAGAAGTCAACGGATGCTGTTGTGGCTAACATCAACTAAAAACTCCAAATTAAAATTAAAAATAATACCAAGATCGATAAATTTATTCTGCAAATTCATAAATAGGGATGCTTTAATAGCAAAACTACCTCTTCACAACCATGGAACTAACTTTTTTTATAAAGTGAAAACTGACACTCCTTCACTGCAAGACATTTCCCATTTAAGTTATTAGAAATGATTTTGCGGGTTCTTTTATGGAAGGAATTGTGCTAAAAGATGCACAATCCCCAAGAGACTTGGCGATGGTCCGAGTTTTTATCACTTTGCTGGCGTGCAATTGATCATGCTAGTGAAAGGGGTCTTCAGGAATTTGTCATTTGAGAGACTCATAAAGGTGATACCCAGAGGTTGCTCTATATTTACAAGAAATTGGTATTCTATCAAAAAAAAAAAAGAAAAAAGAAAAAACAATTCTATTAAAAAAAGGATTTTGTAAAAAGGCCAAGGAAATAAAGAAATTATAAGAATAATTCCCAAATAAAAGAGAAAAACAAAGATGCACTGAAGCATAATAGAGAGCGACCTGAAAAATTAAGGTCGCATGGTCAGATAGAGCTCAGCGACCTGAAGATGTGTGCAACGCTAGGTCGCAAGATTGTCGACCATTCAGGTCGTATAAGAGGTCGACAAGAGGTCGCAGAGCTCGCAGAGGAAGCTGGAAATATGTCTCACAAGAGGTCGACCTACATTACGTTAGCAGATGATGTCAACCCTAATCCAGTGTATCCAACTCAATACAACTGTCAGATTGTATTGTACCACTAGTGACCACATATTCTAGGTAGACGTATTAGAGTGTACTGTAACATTTCTAGCCACATATACTAGGGTTTCATTTGTCATACATGTTGCTATAAATAACTGAAACATTCTCTGTTGTAATCATTTTGAGAAAACGATTGAATAAATATACAGAAAAGTTAACACTGAATCTTTCAAATATGAGTTCTTTACTTTCTTTCATGGTATCAGAGCAGGTTTTTGCCTGACTCTGAATATCTCTTCCTTATTTATTCTTCTCTCCTCTTCTTATCTCTCATGGAGTGTAACACGACTCGATCGCATGAGACTTAGGCGAGCTCTCACTCAGTAATGTAGAATCACACTATGTCCTCACAAAATTCAAACTCAGCTATTCAGCTGCAAAATCAGCTTATCTCGATCAAGTTAAATGATTTAGATTACCTGCTTTGGAAAATACAAGTATACACAGCCGTCAGAGAATACAGCCTTGAAGGTTACCTTACTGGAGAAATCTGACCTACATCCCAAATCGCCGAGGGATCCGTAAACCCTGAATTCCTACTATGGGTTAGGCAAGATCAGTTGTTAGTATCCTGACTTCTCTCTTCTCTATTTGAAAACTTACTTACCATGATGGTTGACCTTACATCCTCAAGAGAGATATGACAAACTCTTGAAGCTAACATTTCCAGTCAAACTGCAGCCAGGAAAATGCAGTACAAGATGCAACTCACCTCCATTAAGAAAAGAACCATGAACATTAGAGATTATGTCACAAAGTAAAAACTTGCTGCGACATGCTAGCTTCTGCTGGCCAACCAAACTCTGAAGAAGACCAAGCAATGCATGTTATTACTGGACTAGGAGGAGACTTTGACCCGGTGGTGGTAGCAGCTACAGCTAGGAGCGACTCACTCACACTCAGAAATATTCTACCTATGTTACTAAGCTATGAAACCAGACTAGAAGCTGGGACTACATCAAATATCATCAATACAGAAGGATCAAGACCTACTATCAAGTTCACTACTCATTTCTCTGGACAGAAAAAAGAACACTGGACTGCTGCAGGAGATAATAAAGGAAGAGCTCGCCACCTTGAAAGAGGTGGCAGAGGAAGAAATAGTAGAAACAGATGAAGAGGTGGAAGAGGTTTCAAACCAGGAAACAGGTCGCCTTGTCAAATTTGTGGTTACTCTAACCACTCTGCTGACAAGTGCTATTGCAGATTTGATGCCGTCTACACTGCACCATCTAATAATGCTCAGACTGGCTCAAACACTTCTACGAGCTCGTACTCAGCCTATCCAGTCACTCAATCATTGATCCCTCTACTCTGTCACTAATGTTTGATTCTTGTAGTGATGCAAGCTGGTATGCAAAGCCTCTAATCATGTCACCAATGACCTCGCCAATCTCAATATCACCTCATAATTTTAAGGGAACAATAAGGTTCAAGTTGGAAATGGATCAGGTTTGTGCATTTATCATATTAGTAATTCTCAGTTTAAATCCAGCAACAAGTCTTTCTTACTCAAAAAACTTCTTCATGTTCCACACATAACTATAAACCTCATTAGTGTTTCTCAAATTTCTCAAGATAACTTTGTGTACTTTGAATTTCATCCTACTTCTTGCTGTGTTAAGGATCAGGTTACTCATCAAACTCTTCTCAGAGGCTCTCTTAAGAATGGATTTTACAAATTTGACATACAGTTCGTCAACACCCCCACTGCCGCTTTCCACCATGCATCTGTTTCTCCCAGAAGTCAAGCCCCTAGTACCTTCATCATCAATATCGAGAATAAAAATAAGGAAGTAGATTTACAGTTATGGCATCTTAGACTAGGTCATCATGCCAATAATGTATTACTTAGAGTTCTAAAAGACTTTAACTCATTTTCAAATAATAAAATCACTTTTTCCACTTGTTGTGCTTGTTTTCAGGGTAAAACCCATAAGCTACCCTTTTCTCTTTCAGGAACTGAATATACAAAGCCCTTTGATCTCATACATACAGATGTTTGGGGCCCTGCTCCTATGAAATCCACCAATATATTCTCTTACTATGTTTCCTTTGTTGATCATTATACTAGATATACTTGGATCTATTTGCTTAAACACAAATATGATGTGGTCGATGCCTTCACTCACTTACAAAACCTCATTCTTACTCAGTTTCAATCTAAAATGAAGTCGGCACAAAGTGATGGAGGGGGAGAATTCATAGCTCTCACAAAACTGTTTCATTCCTCTCGGATACATCATAAAATCTCTTGCCCTTACACCCCTGAACAAAATGGTCTTGCAGAAAGAAAACATAGACACATTGCTGAAAAAGGATTCTCTCTACTCTCTCACTCTCATTTACCTATCAAATATTGAGATGATGCCTTTACCACTGCTGTGTACCTCATCAACAGACTTCCCTCTAAAACCACTCAGTACAAAAGCCCTCATCATCTCTTACTAAATCAAAACCCCAATTACACTCATCTTAAACCCTTTGGGTGTCTCTGTTACCCTCATCTTAGGCCGTACAATAAACACAAACTCTAATTCAGGTCTCATCCAAGTACTTTCCTCGGTTACAATGAACACTACAAGGGATTCAAAGTCTTACTACCAGATAACAAGGTCATAATCACCAGACATGTGATCTTTTATGAGCTCAAATTTCCCTTTTCTAAGAATTATGGACCTCACTTCTGCTCCAATATTCAACCATCTATACTTGGTCCACCTCGTCTAATAACTGTTCCCCAAACTACTACACCACTAACAACCTCACCAAAATCACATGAGACCTCACCAAAATCCCATGCAACCTCACCACAGTTGCCAACAACCTCACCATAACCTCCCAATCAACCATCTATACTTGGCCCACCTCCTCTTTTACAAGTTTCCCAGGCTGCGACCACTCCACTATCATCCGCGACCTAACCACAACCTCATATATCCCATCAGTCCAGTCCTACTCATCAGCCAATCTCACTACCCTCAAGTCTATCAAGTCCCTCTACTATTCCTCTTACTGTTGAATTACCAATTATGAGTTCTCCACGTACTTCTCCTTTTATTTATGGACCAGGTACTAATCTTTTTGCAGGTACACACCACATGACAATGAGAGATAAAGCAGGAATTTAAAATCCCAAGGTGCTCAACGCGTAGCTCCTTAATTTCAGGGAGCCCTCCTCCTATGTTGAAGCCTTAACTCATCCCAGATGGAAAGCTGTTATGTGTGAAGAGTATGCAGATCTCATTAAGAATAAGCATGGTCTCTCTCTGAGCTGCCTCCAGGAAATTCTTTGATTGGTTGCAAGTGGGTGTTCAAACTGAAAACTCATGCTGATGGAACTGTAGCTCGGTATAAAGCCAGATTAGTCGCCAAAGAATACAATCAAGTGCCAGGTTTTGATTTCTATGAAACTTTCAGCCTTGTTGTGAAGGCTACCACTATTAGAGTTGTTCTCTCTATAACTGTCAACTGTAATTGTTCGATACAACAATTGGATGTTAATAATGCCTTTTTAAATGGCGAGCTGGGCCGGAAAATCTTCTTGGCTCAACCATCTAGTTTTGAACAAGTTAGTAATAATCTCCAGGTATGCAGACTGTCTAAAGCAATTTGTGGGCTTAAATAGGCTCCCAGAGCCTGGTTTGGAAAATTGCAAGTTGTTCTTATTCGATTTGGTTTCTCTGTTTCCAAGGCTGATAGTTCTCTTTTCTACTACAACACTTCATCTGGTTGCATATGGGTGTTCATGTATGTTTATGACATTCTCGTCAAGGGAAGCAACAAAGACGAAATTGTAAAGCTTATTACTCACCTTGACTTAGCATTTTCTTTAAAGAATCTAGGTGAACTGCATCATTTCCTTGGTATTAAGGTCTCACACACAACTCAGGGTCTACATTTGAACCAGTGCAAATACATCATGAATCTCTTGGACAGAGATGGTATGGCTGGAGCTAAAGCCTTCCCTACAACAACAGTGTAGATTCGTAGGTCTATGGTTTTGAAAATAAGTATCAGTAAATGATGTTGCTTTCAATGTTAACCAATACTGAAACTAACATCAACCAGAGTTTAACTAAAATAAGCAACGGAAGTATAAACTTAGAACACAACAGTTTAAATTCAGTTCACAAGTAAAAGTATTTGTGAACTTGGGTGTACACACCTTAAAACTATATTACTTTTCTTTGTTCAAGATCAATAACAAAAGATAAGAAGTAATATATGAAAACTAGAGTATCAAACATATGATACTAAATACTTTTTACCTAGATGAAAGACCTCCTCTGTTGGTCATGCAATCTCAGACAGTGGCTCCAAGTAGTTATCTTGCTTGTGTTCTTGCTCGGTGTATTGTGTCGCCTGTTTCTTCAATCCGTGCGTCTCTCTTTTTATTTGCGTCGTTATAAGCTGTGTATGAGAGAGATAAGGTTCTCTTGTATCCTTGTCTTGTCTTAAATAGACAAGAGTCCTACAGCCCTAAAATTGGTGAATAAGTAAAACAAGTTGTAAACATAAACTAGGAAACTAAATAAAGTCCTAAATATAGCTCCCTAATTTATTTTGAGCCAAAGAAAGGCAAACAACAAAATAAGGAACTTCCCATAAATAAATTCCCCAACAATCTCCCCCTTTTGCCTTTCTGGACAAAATAACCTAGACGCGCAGTAAAACTCCCCCTAAATGAAAACTCCCCCTAAATGAAAACTTCCCCAAACAAATACTCCTTGTTTAGAACAAACGAACTCCTTATCACCATCCTCGTCCGCTCGCGTCTTATACATCTTCTCCCCCTTTTTGTTCTGAAAGCAAAATGACCTCAATAAACGATTCCCAAAGCGCCTTGAGATGTGCAACATGAGCCTGCACTACTGGAGCAAAAAACCGAACGATGTTAGAACTAATGTTAACATCACCAGAACCAATATGGATGTACTGTTTGATACAGAATGGTAAGATAAAATACCGTTCTCGAAAGTCTTTACGAATTAAAAAATATCGAAATGAAAACAACAAATTGGCCACCCCTTTACAAACCCTAGCCACCCCTACCACCCACAAACCCAATGCCTCCCCCACGGCTTTGCTGCCAAAAACTCCAACACTACCACCTCCATTGCCTCGGCCGCCGCCACAATATTCATTCTGCCCTAAACCCTAATTTCACCGTGCTTCAATTACAGGTTTATTTGCTCCCCCATCCACGGTTAGAGTGAGCTCCCAGGATTGATTCTTGCCTTAATGTAAGCATCGAATGACTTAATCCCATGATTAGACTGATATGTTCTACGTTCTTGATTAAAGAATTTCGCGTCGGTAGTTTTAGAGCTGCTTTATTATATCTTTTTTTGGAGTTCTTTTTATTAATATTGGTTCGACCATCTTCGTTTAATTATTAGCATTATATCACGATTGAAAAGGAACAATGGTGCGTTCGTACAAAATGAAAGGGAAGAAGAAATCAGAAAAGTATAACAGAGAAGAAGAAATTGAGCGATTGGAGGAAGATGTTACTCCGCAGCCGCCAAAGAAAGTGAAAACCGACGGCAGAGAGTCAGAAAAAGAGGAAAAATCTGAGGCGGCTATCAATGAATTACCTGGAATCCCGATTGTTTCGGTGGATACCAATGGCAACAAACCTAGGGTCATCTTTATTCTCGAAAAGGCGTCTCTGGAAATTGCAAAAGTCGGGAAGATCTGTTTGGGAGAGGGGAAAATTAGAAAATTTATTGTGTGTTTTGACGATGTGTGTTGTTCTTGTTATTGATTTATTCTTATTTTTGTTTCTTTTTACAGACCTACCATCTTTTGAGTTCGGACGAGCAAAGGATACATGCGGTAGACAGTAAAGTAATAGTAGAGTATCTTTGAGTGCTAGTAGCAACTAATGCAATTTCTGAATATTTGCCGGACGAACAATCCGGAAGGCCGGCTAGTCTTCCCTCTTTGGTATTTACCAATGTTTATTTATTTATTATTGTTTGTTAACTATATGTAATTGCTTATTCACTACCTAGCGTGGTTTGGTGTTCACTTCAATTATTTCAATATTTTCTTTTCCTATTCTTCAGAGTTGTACAATTTGATGCTTCTTGAGGTTGCTCTAATGAATATCAATTCATTTTTAAGAGTTCTCGGTTCATTTGGCATTTTGATAATTCCATTTCTTTTTATTTTTTTGTTAATTAGTTGCAAAATCTTTACATGTGTTGTCAACTAGTTTCGTAGAACATATTTTCCCTTTATTGACTTGAAATATGTCAACACATCTTTAAATTATCCTATTTTTTATTTTACTTTTTTGGGGTTTTTTCTAACTGTTAATCTTGTGTGTTAGCTGCATGAGTTACAGTAACGTGAATTAGCAAAAACATATGAGCTTTATGTGAATCCTGTTGTGTCCGATAAATGGTCATTACATGTTATGACGATAAGCTTAATTTGAAAGTGGTTGCAGCGGTGGATGACGTGGTGGCGAGGGAGACAGCGAGGTCGGTGCTGAGGGAAGTGAACAATGGGGGTGGGGCCACGCCACTTAGCGCGATGAACGTGTCGAAGCTGAAGCCTCGGACTGTGGAGCAGGAGGGTGGTGGCGGTGGGGAGAGGCCGGCTGAGGTTATCGAGTCTTTGAGAAGGAGGCATTTTTTTGAATCTGATGATGAGAACTGAGTTTTTTTATTTTATCAATGGTTTTTGGTAATTTGAGTTTTTGAGATGTGGAGAAATTAGAAGATGGGATGGATGAAGGTTGTACAGAAAATGTACAAGACAATGTGAGATGGATCAAGATCTAACTAATTGTAGTGACTTGTATGTTGTATTCTACTCAAGTGTTAGAGGAATGATAATTGTAGTAAATCTTTCTTGTTATGATGGTAGCTAATTTGTATTCTACTCAAGTGTTCCACCCATACCTCTTTTCTTTTTCTGAGATTCTCGCCGTTTCAAACGTCCTCGAGGTATGCTGCGATATTGTTCTTATGTTAATCCTCTTTTTACACTTTCATGTTAATTTTTCTTCAAGTTTAGTTATTTTAGTGGCGTTCTGTAGTTTATGCCGTGTGGTGATTTCGGGTAACTGTATTGCGATGGTTCTGTCTTTGCATCCTGCTAAACTGTGCAGGATAAGAGTATTATTACTTTGAACTAGTGAAAGTTGATGGTATTTATTGTGTGAGTTATCATAAATGGGGGAAAATACTTGTTAAGTGTAATTTTAAAGTCGAATGAGATTGGAACGATCCACTTATAATGGTATAAATATGCACTCTTGTGGAATTTCTGAACGGGAATTTGTATAACAAACCAAATTATTTTATTTCTTAGATGATCTCATGGGTTATGTAAGCTAATCTAGTTTATGTATAGTATAGGCTGTGATTTGGTGGAGAGATGAGGAATTTTAGTGTGGCTGACGTGTGAAGAAATTTTTTATTCTTTAATAGCTATAAGCTTTAATATTAATATCCACGGAACATCAAGAGGGATCAAATAAAATTTCTTTCTCTTGTTTTTGTTTATTATGTTCTCTTGGTAATCATTTTAACTCCTCGACCGTTGATAAAAAATCTGTATGGAACATTTCTTTTCTCCCTTTTATATATTATTAATGTTTCTAGTTGTGTGTAGCTTGAAAGAACTGAGAATAGTATATTCCTGGATTTGCTTACCATGCTTTCACATGGTACATGGAGTGAATATAAGAGTAAGACTTGATCCCTTCAATAATCATATTGTCCTGGCTATCCATTTTATATCAAATTGCTTGGTCTATTCATTATATCCTAGTTATCAGCTGTTATTTATGTTTTTCCTGAGAATATAAGTTTCTCATCCAATTGATGAAGTGCCTCACAAACTTGTTGTTCGATGCAATCACCCTCACATTTATAGGCTGAAAAAACATTAGATATTGTTGCAAGTAATTGGTTGTATGGGGATCAAATTATTTTATGTTTAGATTTCCTTCCAAGAATGTGTAACTTTTCATGTAATTTAGTTTCCCCCTGGATGCCTTTTACATTTTATGTTATGGTCCAGGTGATGCTAGCCGTCTCCCACAATTGGTTCCTGATCAAGTCCTCAAGCTGAAGCAACTGACTGTTCTTACTCTGTCTGATACGAACAAGGTAGCACGCCATGCATTTCTCTACTTTGAATATATGATTGTAATCTATTTCACATTCTGACTTGTCACTCGTTCCAGGTCACACAAACACACACACACACACACACACACACACACACATCTTAAACTGATTACAATGTCTTCTGGTTTAATTTGGAAGGTACAAGTCGTTTGATATATTTTTGTTGAAAAGCTGAGATGTGAAGAATGTCTCAGAAGTTGTATAACTGTTGATTCTGAAGAATGTTACAGACTACTATTATTTATCAAAAGATTTCGTGAGTTATATTAATCTGTCACTATTATGTATATGGTCTTCTTCTCTGGCTCTACTTCTTGGTTATTTGCTATGAAGCCTTGCAGTTCTAGTTCGACTTGGAAAGAGGTTGTGTTTGTATATAAATTTCCTTCTGACTTTCCTATTGAACTATTTTTCTTGGGTTTAGTTTCTTAGGATGAAGTGCAATATTTTTTTTTACATCTACGACTCTCCCTCTTGTATAGTTTGCTTCTGTCTTGGTGTGAGTTATTGGAGTGTTATTCCAGTTTCCTATTTTCAGTGTTGCTTGGATCTCTCTTGAGCATATTTTTGGTCTTTGCCCAGGTGCTGCCATATGATATGTTGATGCAGGAGTTGAAATGATCTATAAGATAATTGTACACATGGCTACAAATGATATAGCTCTAATTGCTGAAGGTAGTTGTGGTTCGCCAAGAAGCATGAAGGTTCTCTTAGGGGAGTGTAATGTTGATAAAATGTATTAAATGTACATAATTCGAGATTGTACTCGATTTTAGTAGATATATATATATATTGTTACTTTGTTGATTCTAGATTGCAAGCACTATGATGCACACTCTGTGTTTGTGAAATTATTTGATTGATAATAATGAATGAGAAATTATGGCCAATTTGGTATATTTGTTGGTGAGTTTGTATTTGCATAATTGAATTTCATTTTTTTTTTACTATTTCCCAGAACGGTTTTTTAAAGCCATTATGTAAAGTATCACATTCAAGAATGGTATTTTGAGAAGACGTTCTGGAAAGTGTCACTTTCCAGAACAGTATTTTAAAAAGACGTTTTGGAATGTGAAACTTTCCAGAACGTCTTTTCAAAATACCGTTCTGGAAAGTGCATACATTCCAGAACGGTTGAAAATACTATTCTGGAAAGTGTCACTTTCTAGAACGGTATTTCAAAACACCGTTCTGGAATTTGACGCTTTTCAGAACGTCTTTTCAAAAACGACGTTCTGGAAAGTGTCTGGTCAACCATGGAATTGTATTTACTAGAACGGAAAAATTATTTTCTAGCCCCTTATTTGTAATCTTCTAGAAAGTCTGTCAATCCAAAAGGGTAAAAAAAAGGCGTTCTGGAAAGTACAGATTTTCTAAAACTATGTCACTACAGAAGGCACAGAAAGGCATTTTGGATAGGCAGAAATAACCTTCTAGATATGCAGTTTCTGCACTAGTGTTAGTCTTTTTGCCACCAGTTTTATTACAACACATGAACTTTTTGTACTTTCAACCAGACTCAATGCATTCAGATTATGTATGCAAAAGAAAATAAAAATGCATGCAAAAGTATACAGATGTTGTGACTGATGTCAGTTTGGGGTGTCACAACTTCAAAACCAACATTGACTTAAACAATGCACATGCCGAGATCTCTTCTTAAACGAGAGAAGGTCTCTAAATCTAATGCCTTTGTGAAGATGTTAGCAAGCTGATTGTCTGTTCCTATATGCTCAAGGCTAACTATCTTCCTCTCAACCAAGTCTCGAATAAAGTGGTACCTTATGTCAATGTGTTTGATTCGAGAATACTGGACTGGATTTTTCGAGATATCAATGGCACTGGAATTATCAGAGTACAGTCAATATCCTACTATGTAGACCGTATTCCTCAATCATTTGGTTCATCCACAATAATTGTGTACAAGCACTTCCAGCTTCAATCGGCTTTAAGAGCATCCTCTACACGCTTGGGCTCTGTTTTGGCAAGAAACAAAGATTCTCGAATTTGTGAACAATTAGTAGACAAGCAAACAAATCTTACCATCTCTTTGAAGTTTATTTGTCACTTTCTTGTAGTTCTTTCATCGAGATCTCCAATGATTTGGCTCATAGAATGATTCTTCTGAGTTCTTGAGGGAATAACTTTCTGATGTAAGTCAATCGGTTCAGAATCTGATTCGGGGCAACCTGAGTAGAAGTTGGGTTTGATGTTATGTTCCCAAAACCATCACCGAAACCAACATCACCAGTTCTTTCAGTTTCAACACCTGCATCTTTATCTACACCAACCTTAATATTTTCCTAAGGATTCTGATCATAGACCAGATCATCATCCTCAGCCGATCTAAAACCACTAATCATATCACCAAACTTGACATTTACTGACTCAATCATGCAACGCGTTCTAAGATTAAATAATCTATATGCATGACTATTTCGAGTGTATCCCATGAAAACACATTTATCACTCTTTGAGTCAAGTTTTGCAAGATAATTTCTATCATTTAGCACATAACAAATGCACCCAAAAAAATGAAAATAACTCAAATTTGGCTTTTTGTCCAACAATAATTCATAGAGAGTAACACAAGCCCCGATCTAAAATACACTCTATTACTTATATGGCACGCAATATTCATTGCTTCTTGTTTTCATAGTTTTAGTGGTGATGAATATATCATCGGATTCATTGCTCGGCATTATCGGAAATCGATTCAATTGAAGGTTTCAAGGTGTTTCAAGCTTGAAAAATAGAAAGAAAATGAAAATAAAGCAATTAAAATATCGAACTAAACTAGAAATTGAAATGACAAATTGGTAGGATGCCACGCCGGATGCCTCATATAGGAATGCAAAGCAATAATGAAAATAAGCAAGAAAATGCAATGTTTCACCAAGTACAAGCATGCATGCARAAGGTACAACTATGCATAAAATCCTAAATAAAGCAAATTAACAAAAATTGAAAGCATAGATGTAAAGAGCAATGGAAATTACCAAGAAAGTTTGAAACTTTAAGAAAAATAACAAGAAACAAAGCCTAGATCTAGGATTAAGCATGAAACAAAGCATAGAAATAAGAATCAAAATAAAGCATGTGAAAAACTTAAAATCATGACGATCAAGGACCCGATCTATAGCCTAGGTGTGTCACTCAACTAAAATCCATAGTCAATTCACATGCTTCATCATGAAATCAAGCAGCTAAGAGAAAAAGCATAATATGAAGAATAAGCATGGAAATAAAGCATAAAACAAGAAATTGAAAGGAAACTTACTTGAATTAAAGGAAAGAGTAGCAAGCTTGAATTAATTGCATCAAAAGTAAAAATCCAAAGGAGTATTTGGATTCTTCTTAGGCTTACAAACCCAAGGAGGTGCTTGAAATTAAATCTAATGATTTTTAATCCCAAACCCATGGCTTGGGTTGGGAGAAAATAAGAGGTTTTACAAAAATGAGAGTTATAAGTCTATTTATACTAATTAATTGGGTTTAAATAGGCTAAAAAGCCTTAGAGCCTTTAAAATCCCGGGTTTGACACAATCTTGACCGTGTTGACCGGGATTTGACCGCATTCTTGCATGCTGGCGAGTACTGTGCAAGCATCCATGGCAAGTGCCTGGGGGCGCTTGGCGAGTGCTGTGGCAAGCGGCCTGGCAAGCGCCTGGGGGCGAGGCTTGGCGAGTGCTATGGCAAGCGTCCTCGTAAGTGCCAGCGGGTGCTTGGCAAGGAGCTGGCGAGTTCCGTGGCAAGCGGTCTTGGCAAGTGGCTTGGGAGAGGAGCTGGCGAGTTCTGTGGCAAGCGCCGGGCATTTGGCTTGGCAAGGAGCTTGGCGAGTTCTGTGGCAAGCGCCGGA
>BMAC01000195.1:191039-206842 GCA_014905375.1 Phtheirospermum japonicum
TTAGAAAAGGAAATTACATGAAAGCTTGAAATTGAATCTAAAAAACCTACGCTGGCAGCTATCTTGGCAAGTGGTGGCGCGAGTTGGCAAGTATTCCAGAAAGTTTGGGTGTTTTTAAGCCTCTCTTGGCTTCAAGTTTGGCTTGGAGTTTGGCTTTGCCTTGGCTAGTATTTTTGGCCTTCAATGCCTTTACCTATAAAAATAGGAATTTTAAACATAAAAATCCAAAATTACACCAAACCTCCAATTAATTGAAACCATTTAACCCAATTAAACGTAAGATTAACAAGTCAAGTGAAAAACAACAAAACAAGAAAAACCACATAAAAACTTAATAAAATTATATTAAAAACTACTAAAATCAACACAAAACTCTAACTAAAAATACTAGGAAAAACACAACAATTACATGCAAAACACGATTGCCCAAAAACGTTTTGCAACTCCATTTGAAATAAGCATAGTCCTAGTTAGTTCTATAAGCGATCTATTTTTGCGTTCTACTATCCCATTTTGTTGGGGGGTGATGGGTGAAGAAAACTCACGAGTTATACAAAATTTAGAACAATATTTTGAAAAAGATGCATTCTCAAATTCTTTCCCATGATCAGACCTTATTCTACCTATACTCACACCAAAACTTACACACAACCTTTTTGCAAGTTTTTTAAATACTTCGAAAGTCTCAAATTTTTATTTTAAAAACTCTACCAAGTAAAGCGGGAAAAATCATCTACAATCACAAGAACATACCTTTTACCACCAAGGCTCTCAACTTCAAGTGGTCCCAAAAGGTCCATATGAAGGAGTTCGAAACAATATGAGGTAGTGAGACTCTATACTGTTGGATATGGCACCCTGACTTGCTTCCCTTTCTGACATGCCTTGCAAACTGAAATGTTTTTAGTGTTGAGCTTAGGTAGTCCATTCACAGCATCCTTCTTGACCAATCTCTCCATCATCTTGTAAGTGACATGTCCGAGCTTTTGATGCCACACCTCTGACCAGTGAGAATGCATGCATTGCCCTCGTCATAAACTTCGCACCTTTCAAGAGTGAACTTGACATTGAAGCCACCATCGCACAGTTGGTTAATGCTTATCAAGTTCGTAGTTAAGCCTTCCACAAGTAACACGTTCTCGAGCTTTGCAATACCAGGGCCATGAAGAGTTCCTTGGCCAATGATTTGGCCATTTGCACCTCCACCATACTTCACCTTTCCTCCATGAAATTTAACAATATTCGAAAGGAGGTCTTCCGAGCCGGCCATGTGCTTATATCATCCACCATCAAAATATCAGGCTCCAGGATTGTGAGACTTCAGAGAAGAATAGATCATGTTGCATTTGATCTCGTTCTTTTTGACCCAGACCTGCTTGACTCTGGTATTGGTTTTGGTGTTCGGAACACAAAAACCATCACGGAACTCAGCAGTTAGCTTCGACCTTTTAAAATGAGTTTGCTTGCCAACAAGCTTCTAGCAGTATGTTCGTATGTGACCTGGTTCACCACAGTGATGGCACACGTATTGTCTTCTTCTCCTCTTGTGGCGTTTGGTCGACTTCACCTTTTGACCTGAATCTGGCTTTTGAACATGCTTATATCCAATCCCATGTCTCGAACATCCGGGATACTCAGTTCCAAATTTTCATCAAGCTTTGCCTTACCCTTGTTGTGGTTTGAGAGGGTTTCTTGGATTTTTTTCAAATCGGTCTTCACTCGTTCTAACTCATCATCCTTTTTGGTGATGGATGACTCCAATCGGACAATTATATTCAGTTGGTCATCCTTTTCCTGAGTCAGTTTGTCCACCTTGATCTTAAGATCCCTGACTTTGAGTACTTATTTTCCCAAACTAACAAATAATCGCTTATACTCAATGCTCAGCTTCTCGTACTCGTCAAGAGATTCATCATCCTCTGCATCCATAGTACCTAGAAAATAAGGATCGATATACTTAGTACGTCAAGTAACCCGCTCTAGATGCCAATTGTAGATTCGTAGGTCTATGTTTGAAAACAAGTATCAGTAAATGATGTTGCTTTCAATGTTAACCAACACTGAAACTAACATCAACAAGAGTTTAACTAAAATAAGCAGCGGAAGTATAAACTTAGAACACAACAGTTTAAATTCAACTCACAAGTAAAAGTACTTGTGAATTTGGGTGTACAAACCCGAAAAATATATTACTTTTCTTTGTTCATGATCAATACAAAAAAATAAGAAGTAATATATGAAAACTAGAGTATCAAACATATGATACTAAATACATTTTTCCTAGATGAGAGATCTCCTCTGTTGGTCACGCAACTTCGAAGACCTTCTTGATCTTGGACAGTGGCTCCAAGTAGTTATCTTGCTTGTGTTCTTGCTTGGTGTATTGCGTCGCCTGTTTCTTCAATCCGTGCGTCTCTCTCTTTTTTTTTGCGTCATTATAAGCCGTGTATGAGAGAGATAAGGTTCTATTGTGTCCTTGTCTTGTCTTAAATAGACAAGAGTCCTAGAGTTCTAAACTTGGTAAACAAGTAAAACAAGTCCTAAACATAAACTAGAGAACTAAATAATGTCCTAAACATAATCTAGGAAATAAATAAAGTCCTAAATATAGTTCCCTAATTTATTTTAAACCCAAGAAAGGTAAACAACAAAATAAGAAAATCCCCATAAATAAATTTCCCAACATACGATTATCTCTCATGACCTGTCTAAGTCCCAAAGGGAACCAACTGTTGACCCATCACTTTACAGGAGTATTGTTGGGGCTGTCCAGTATATTACCATCGCTAGGCCTGATATTTCTTACAGTGTCAATAAGGTGTGTCAATACATGCACTGTCCTCTCAGCACACACTAGCGAGCTGTCAAGAGAATTTTGTGATACCTTGTCGGTACGATTATCTTTGGAATCACCTACAGTAAAACCTCCTGCTTTACTCTCACAGGTTTTTCGGACTCAGGCCGGGCTGGCGATCTGGATTACAGGAAATCTATTACTGGGTTTTGTATCTTTTTGGGTCGAAATATTGTCTCTTGGTGCTCTAAAAAGCATACCTCTATTTCCAGGTCCAGTACCGAGGTTGAATATTGCAGCCTAGCTCATGCCACTGCAGAAATAATAGGGATCCGATCCTTGCTCCACGAGTTTCAAGTCACACTTCTTGCTGCTCCTAGAATTTGGGTTGACAATCAAAGTGCTATTGTTGTTGCCTCCAATCCTGTTCTCCATGCTCGTACCAAGCACTTTGAACTAGATCTTCATTTTGTTAGAGACCTCATTGCGAAGCACTTGCTGCAGGTTAAGTTTGTTCCCTCTGTTGATCAGACTGCCGATGTCTTCACAAGGCACCATCTCATCAATTCTTCATTCGGCTCCGGAATAAACTATTTGTTCTTCCTCTTGCAGCACTCGAATTGAGAGGGGATAATAGAGAGCGTCCTGATAAATTCGCATGGTCAGATAGAGCTCAACGACCTGAAGATGTGCGCAATGCCAGGTCACAAGATTGTCAACCATTTAAGTCGTACAAGAGGTTGCCAAGAGGTCGCAGAGGAAGCTGGCAATGTCTCACAAGAGGTCGACCTACATTACGTCAGCTGATGATGTCAGCCCTAATCCAGTACATCCAGCTCAATACAGCTGTCAGATTGTACTGTATCACTAGTGACCACATATTATAGGTAGACTTTGCAGAGTATATTGTAGCATTTCTGGCCACATATTCTAGGGGTACATTTATCATACATGTTGCTATAAATAACTGTAATATTCTCTATTGTAATCATTTTGAGAAAACGATTGAATGAATATACAGAAAAATAAAACCAAAACACAAACTTTAAAAATAGATATCATCAACACGTAGAGCACAACAACAGTACTAAAAAATAGAAAGTATGGCGTTAGATAAAGATCGAAAAAAGTATGAATTTGTAGAAGGATAAATTCTAGCATTAGAAGGAAGCCTAATAGTAACGAACTGATTGATACCTTGCTCCCTTTCCTCCCACTTCTCAATAGGTTTTCAAATTTAATTACATTTTTTATTTAACATAACAACCACAAAATATGTTAAGTTCTTTTTTAGAAGTGTTAAATTTTAAGTCATGTATTGATAGATTAAGATAATTCAGGTCCCCAATCAAAAATATCCATCTTTCGAGTCTCCAATTGAAGTTGGCTAGTCTTTTAGGTCTTGCATAATCAATCTAGACCTTTAGATTGATGATCAATCTACTCTGAGAAAAAATAATCAATCCAAACCTTTATATTGGATAACCTAGATGAATGAGGACACAGCACGTCAGCGTGGCGATAATTTAAAATGTCTAATTAAATATCTCATCAAAATATGAGCTATAGTTTCGTCCTTCTCTTTATAAGTAAACGAGATATTTATAAGTTACCAATAACTTAAAAAAAAACAAAAACACACATATATATATATATACACACACGTTACACTATAGCAAACACTATATTTTTTGGTGTTTTATAAACTTGAGTTACCAATTAATTTCATATATAAAATGAATAACATACAGTAAGTTTTGGTGTTTTATAAACTTGAGTTTGTTTTTTCCAAATATCTAACTTTAGAGTTTGTGGAGTGGGTTAGGGAGCGGCTTCTTATGTGGTTGTAATTGATCCACATACGTAATGAAAGAAACACCATTTTGTAAGGTATTATTGATTCAATCAAATAAAAAATAGAGAAAATCTTGTGCGTTCACTTATAATTTTATTAAAAGGCCTAAATTAAGTATCTGAATGGGCGCAAACTACTATCAAACCGTCAATATATTTAAAGAAAGTTATTACACTTTAATGATGAAGAACAACTTACTTATCAAAACAATATAAATAGTTATTATGAAAAGTAACCGATGTCTAATCACTGATGTTAAAAGTCATGTCGATTTTGTAAAACCAATATGAATACACATCCGTTTTTAGCAATAACCGATGTCAGAAAAATCAATATTAAATGTCTGAAATCAATTTCTTGACAACCGATATGGTTTAATTTTTTTTAAGCAGGCCTTGTTTGTACCATACCACCTAATAAATAATATAGAAACAAAATTTTAGGCACAATCGTTTTAACATCAAATATTAAGTAACACTTACATACAATAATTAGGCATTGGTTTAAAAACATTAAAAAGACACAATCACTACAATATAAATGACATTATGTAACGCCTAAAACAATGACCTAATAGAAATAAATAAATCTAATGATAGATAATAGATATGACTTTTATGAGTGTCGTAATTCTCTGCGTTATCTATAGTCTAAGGTAACATTTTTTATGTCATTAAAGTTTTCATAAGTGTTACATTAAATTTTCAGTGGTAACACTCTTACAATGTTACATAACACACCTTTTGTAACACTTATGTAACATTATTCTGGTAGCATTTCTTATTCTTTTGGTAACATCTTAAAGAAATAAGAAAAAATGCTTTGCAGGGAATTGAACCTTTGACATCGAGATTTAAGGGATCACATTGTCATAGGATAAACTTTGTCTCAGTTGAATTACTCCTGTGCGGCCCTAGTCTCAACTCGAAATCGAGCTAGGCAACCTCTCACTATCGTTGGTGATGTGGGTGCACGAGAATGAAGAGTATAGAGTGGGCAGTACTCGCAAATAAAGTTCTAAGACCAGCCTTTGGAATCTTTGATGTGGGGTTCAACTCTCAACTCTTACTAATCAACTGGAAAGGAAATCTCTTGGTGAGAATCTCAAAGGATCGAAGCCCCCTTTATATGTCCCAATCGATCGACTCGGCTAGGACTACTAGTCTAGACTCTTCTAGTTGTATAAAGAAACATAACATAGAGAAATAATGAAAACAACTAAAACTAAAAAAATAAACTAGAAATGAAAGACAAAACCAAGATTAATAATAAGGTAGATTTCTAATAAAGGAAGGCCTTGAACCGCCTTTGACCCTCCTAAGGTGGTGGGAAGGCCACTGGGCTTCTCTCATGTATGCCTGGGATGCGCGCTCCTCTCGGCCAATAGATCTCATTGGCACCACACGCTTGCACTCACGAGCGTGCGACCTGCTCGTCTGGTGATTCGCGGTGTGCCCAGTAATCGTGCATATAGCTTCCAGTGCCTTTGTCCCATCTTGTCCACATGCCTTGTCCTGCTTGATTGGGCCTGTCAACTCTCAAATTTCTCTCGCCTGGACGTCCTGTGCCTCTTCCACATAGCGCGCACTAGCTACACATGACTTGTGTGCGCAAGCCGACACTTGTTGGCAACCTTGGCCACCATCGGGCGAAGCTTCTCGGCCAACCTATCCAACCACTCATCCATGTCTTCGAGGCTATCAATGGTGACATTGATCCGCCTACACAAGTTACCCATATTTTTGCCCGAATCATCCCCTTTGCATCTCTTTAGGCAGCCTTAGCTCAGCAGGTTCGACATCACTACTTCGCCAAACCCATCGGTCGTGACAACATCCTAATCACCCTTGCTACACTATATATTTGTTAAAATATAATTTTTAATATATTTATTCAACTATCTTGCTTTTAATAATAATAAAAAAAAGATATGACTTGGATTCAAATCCACAAATTCATATCTAAATATATCGATTAGTTTATATAACCGTGTGATGCATTATGTTGGTCTAAGTGTCTTGTAGGTGGTTGTCTAACAAAATATAAAAGAATGTAAGATTTTAAATTCATTAGTAATTAATTGAGTAGAATAATATAATATTATTAGTTTAAATTAATATAAAAAATATAATTTAATTAATTAACAAGTAATGGCTCCTAAAATGTCTTATCTAAAATATTTACATAAAAGTATTATATACAAGTGTTAATTATATAAAGGAGATGCATAAAAAGTGTTACTTTTATAAAAGTGTTATATAGACAATGTTATATATATAAAAGCGTTACCCTAAAAGTGTGGCTTATATAAATTATTACCCGAAAGTGTTACTTGTTTAAAAGAGTTCCATATAAGCGTTACGTATTAATAAAGTGTTACATGTAAAAGATACATATTATTAATGTTACATAAATGTTATACATTTAAAAGTGTTACAAAGATAAGTTGCATAAAATAATTAATAAAAAAAAAGTGTTACAATTTTGTGTTACAAATGATTATTTATGTTGTATTGAATGTTCAAGAGTCATACGAACCTATATCCATATTTCATTGGTGCTGTTATGTTTAGAATTTTGGAAGGGGAGTTTGTTCATTTTAGACTTCAGGCAATCAGTACATAAGGAATCATCACTTTTATTTAAAATTAGCAAATTACAATGTGTGAGAGCTTTCTTTACAATCTCAAAAGAGGGGTGACCTAGTCTACTATGCCACAAGTCTAGGTTTATCTTATTTCTGAGCTCAGCTGAGTGCACACTTGATTGAAAGGGAGAGTTGTGATGATCCTTTCTTGGAACTAACTTGAAATGGTAAAGTCCATCTCTAAGGATCCCTCTGAGTAGAACAACCTTTGATGCTTGATCCTTCACAAGACAGAAAAGAGGGTGAAATTCAAAGAAGACACTATTGTCTCTAGCAAACTGTGATACACTGAGCAAGTTTCTGGTTATTTTTGTCACATGTAGAAGGTTATTAAGTTTAAAGGGTTTAGAGTAGTTAGGTCCCATCACTATAGAATTACCATAATGAGCAATAGGCATACCTGCTCCACTTGCAGTTTGGATGTTTTCTGATCCCTTATAGTATGTGGCCATATTCAGGTTGGAGAGTTCATATGTGAGGTGGCTTGTAGCTCCAGAGTCTGGATACCAATAATCATTTCCTGCTTCTGATTCTTCATTCCCAAAGCTTGTTATATTGGCCATGAAATTTCCTCCTGATGGATTAGCTTGCTGATTCTTGTTGGCAGTCATTGTCTGATAATTGGAGCTCATCTGAAAGTTAGAGTCAAACCTGTAATAGCATTTGTCTGCTGTGTGGTTGTTATAACCACAAATATGACACCTAGGTCTATTAGAGCCAAACCTGCCTCCTCTTCCTCTATAGCCATTGCCTCTGCCATTGACGCCTCTTCCTCTATTTCCTTGAGGTAGAAAACTATTTCTTCCTCTGCCCCTTCCTCTATTAGCATTGTGTGGCATCTGTGTGGTGAGGTTTGCACTGAAATGAGCACTATCTCCATCATTCATTCCATCAACTGTCTCAATCCTATTTTCAAAACTCAGGAGCATAGAGTATGCTTCCATCATGCTGACGTTCTCATGCCTTGTGGTGATTGAAACAATTAGGGGGTTATATTCAGCTCCTAACCCATTCAAGAGGTACATGATCTGATCATTCTCATTAACCTTTTCACCAATAGATCCCAACATATCACAAACAGACTTGATTTTATTAAAGTAGTCCTTGATTTGCAAGTTCCCTTTCTTAAGTGATTGTAGCTGTAGCTTAAGTTGCATGATTTTAGCTCTATTATAGCTTGCAAAATTTGTTCTCAGACAACTCCATATTTCACTTGCAGTGTTTAGTCCAACAGTAGTGACAAGAACATTTTCACTTAATGAAGATAACAACCAAGAAACAATTAACTGATCTTGCTTCATCCATTTAACATATTCAGGATTAATGGATATACCTGAAGAAGATGCTTCATTTACCACTCTGCTTGGAGCTCCCTGTTCTCCTATGATAAATTCCTCAAGGCCATATCCTCGTATAGCAGCTAAAACTTGTTGCTCCCAAAGCAGGTAATTGCGGTCATTCAGTTTGATACTCACCAACTGGCTTTGGAGGTAGACAGGCTCCATTCCTCGGCCTTCATTTCCCTCAGGGTTGTTTTCTCTCACAGTAGCCATGAAATTAAGAGCCCGAGCAGATTAAAAACTTAGGAAAGGAAATGGATCAGAGGCAAGACGAACCCGCTCTGATACCATGTTGAACAAACAACAGAAATAATATGGAAAACATGAAAACAACAAGAACCCTAATTTTCATTTCATATGTTCTATGTATTACAGCTTTCTTTTTTTTAAATGATTTACATCCATAGGCTCATTCTATTTATAGCTGGCTATCCTAGGAACAATCTAGAACCTTTAAACACCTGTCAATCATCTAGATAAGGGCTCATGATCCAAGGATGATCCTGCATGACAGCTGCTTTCATTCTCAGCCACAAGTTGTTGTTTCTGTCCTTTCTTGACCGTTGCAGCTTCTTTGTCACGTAGTGATGAGCAGTACCTTTTGTCTTCTTCCCTAATATCATTTATCCTTTGATTCTTGTCAGCCCATGCATCATGAACATCATTCCTTCAAATAGCCGCCACCGTTTACTCCGACTGCCCTTCAATCATCTACAACTCCACCACGTACACCTGGTCTGAAACCTATCGGCCGTGCTTAAAACTGGCGTCCTCAATTTCATTGCTAGGCATCAGGCGACGCGACGTCATTTCCGTGGTCGCCCCAAACATTCCCGCCATGTACGAGCTCCATTTCGCCATCCCCATGGCCGGCGCCGTTTTAAACACCGTCAACCTCTGCCTCGACGCCAAGAACATCTCCGTCGTCCTCCGCCACGCCCAGTCGAAGCTCATTTTCGTCGATTGCCAGTCAGATCGCTAGTCCTCGAAGCGCTCTCTCTATTCCCTTGGAAATCCGAGCGCCCTTTGCTTGTCCTCATCGCCGATGATGGTGAGTTAGGGATAATAAAGAATGATTTCTACTCCAGCTACGAGGCGATGGTCTCGAACGGCGATTCAAATTTTGACTGGGTTCATCCAGAGAGTGAATTCGACCCACTGGCATTGAATTACACCTCCTGGAACACCTCGGCGCCCAAAGGGGTGGTCCACAGCCACCGCGGCACGTTCATCGTGTCCCTCGATTCTCTGATCGAATGGTCAATCCTGAAGGAGCCCGTCTACCTCTGGACTCTGCCGATGTTCCACGCCAACGGCTGGAGCTACACCTGGGGCATGGCGGCCACCGGCGGGACCAACGTCTGCCTCCACCGACTCGACTCTGCCACCATCTACACCGCCATCGGGAGGCACGGCATCACACACATGTGTGGCGCGCCGGTGGTGCTAAACATGCTGACTAAGCCCCTCGAGAGACCCATCCACATCCTGAACTCTGGCGCGCCGCCGCCCGCGGCCGTGCTTCTCCGGGCCGAGACGATCGGGTTCGTGGTGAGCTATGGGTACGGCCTGACCGAGACCGGAGGGATCGTAATCTACTGCAGTTGGAAAAGGAAATGGAACCGACTTCCGGCGGCGGAGAAAGCCAGGCTAAAATCAAGGCAGGGGGTGAAAACCCCCGAAATGGCCAAAGTGGATGTGATCGACCCAGAGACACTGGAGAGCGTGACGAGAGATGGGAAGTCTCTAGGAGAGATCGTGGTAAGAGGTGGGTGCGTGATGTTGGGTTTTCTGAAAGACCCCGAGAACACCTCAAAATGCATGAAGAACGGGTGGCTCTACAAGGGCGACGTTAGAGTGATGCATCCGGACGGGTACTTGGAGGTCAAGGATCAGTCCAAGGACGTGATAATCAGCGGTGGGGAGAACCTGAGCAGCGTGGAGGTGGAGTCCGTTCTCTACACGCACATGGCCATGAACAAGGCGGCAGTGGTGGCGCGGCCGGACGAGTTCTGGGGCGAGACGCCGTGTGCGTTTTTGAGCTTCAAGGAGGGCGTGACCGAGAAGCCCACGGAGAAGGAGGTGATTGAGTTCTTCCGGGGGAAGATGCCACGGTACATGGTGCCCAAGACGGTGGTGTTTATGGAGGAGCTGCCCAAAACCTCCACTGGGAAAATACAGAAGTTTGTGCTGAGGGAGACGGCCAAGGCTATGGGGCCTTCGAAGATGAGTAGGCTCTAATGAGTCTACTCGGTTTGAGGTCCGAGCCGATTGATTTTCCGTCATGATTTAACTTAGATTTTGTCATACTAAAAAGTACACCGGTATGGCCCCAATTTAATTTTTATCAACGTAAAAGCAAGTAATAAATTTGTACTTGTTTGTTTGTTTGTTTCACTAGCCGCCAATCACTCTTTCTATCATCTCCTTTTAATTGTTCATCACTATCTACTAGATTATCCGCATTTTTTTTATTATTTTTTAATCGTGGTGTAAGGTGTGTTCCTGTCATAGAATAGATGAAATTAATCAAAAAATTTGTTCAAGAACGAAATCTTATTGGAACTGTCCATATCCGGTTCATCCTTCAGATGCCTATCACACCCCGCATCTGATGAAATAGGATAAATTGAGACAATATTTTGTAAATACGTACAACATCTTCATTCACTCGTCTTGCTACACTACTACAAAACAGTTAAACGACGGCGGGTTTTTTACCTTTTTAACGGCGGTTTTTGAACCGCCTTTGTATCGACCGCCGTTAAATTTTACGGCGGTTTTTAAAAACCGCCGTAAAAAAGTGGGATTTAACGGCGGTTCTGGAAGACATTTAACGGCGGTTTTTGAACCGCCGTAAAATTCAGCATTTTTACGGCGGTTTTGGAACCGCCGTAGATTTCAGCGTTTCACGGCGGTTTTTAAAAATACCTTCTAGAAAGTCTATTTGCCAGAACGGCCAATTCACAACGGTTTTTTTAAAATACCTTCTAGAAAGTAGTAAAAAATTAAAAAAAAAAAGAAATGAAAGATTTGCACCAAAATATACATATTAATAAAGAAAAAATCTGAAGCTAATTAGCTATTCCATCTACAAATATGTCAACCATCTCAATTGATTAATATTACCAAAGGCTATAACATTAACCAAAGTCTGAAACTTCACTAAAGACTAAAGTTACATAATAATGTACACAAAGCTTACTATCTATACCTCTAGCTTAACCCGGCCCGTCTTTCGCATGAAAGTTTACAGAAGAACCACGGAATCGTGCAAATTAGTGAGCCCACCTGCATGAAATTTAAAACAATTCCCAATTAAATAAGCCAAAAAAAAAAAGATCTCCGTAGTCAAAGGATAGGCTCGGGTTTTATAACCTTATTGGGATCACGAAAGTCAAAAGCAGGATGGTTTAGCAATTTACGAACATTCTCGACATTCTTAGGCACATTCGACATGGCTTGGAAGCGAAACCACTTATTTACAACCTGGTGGCAAGAAAATTACAACCACTTACATATATATAAATTTGGCTGACTAGAATATTACATCTTTTAATTCTAACAAACTATAAATAATTTATTTTAACAATTTATACAATACATCACTTCTAAAACATAACCAAGTAATTATTATAAACTAAATTCGGGTTCATGCAACAAATTAAGTAAAATCATGCAACAAATCATACCAGGTAATCATGCTGCCAGTTGTTATAGAAATCAGCCAAAACCTCATCCCGTATTTTACCAGGCTTCTGATCAAGAGCTACCAAGAATGCCCAGATCTTAATTACATAAAGACTTTAACCAAAAATAAATATAAAAATATGAACATGCTGAATATGTACATTGTTGCTATTTCACTAAGACCATCAGATATTAGCACCTCAACAACAAAAACAAGCAAATAGTCATKTTAGTCAATACCTGCTTGTTGCTGTAGGTTAAGGAAGGTTTGTTATTCAATGATGGCGCGTAGGAAATTTTGTTTGGGCCATCAAAACGATGTGTTTGAGTTGTTGAGTTAGCTTTCTCCAGTTCATCCAGCTGACGGCGCACTTTTAGCTTCAAGGTCTCTAGCTCATCTAGCACGGAAAGCAATTTCTGCAGTAGCAAGAGATGAAGAAAAATCACCTGGCATTTCATCACCTGAATCATGGTATCATGATGCGAAACAACCAGAACACCAATCTTACCTTCTTATAAAAACTTCTTTCCTTGGGACATAAAGTCTGGTAATCTCTATGGAATTGGATAGTTTCTGACACCAAACTGTTTTGATTCAATATAATATCACAGTATTAGTAACTGGTTATAAATTCAGAAATAAATAAACAATGAATCCAGATGCATCAGCAATCTTAAGCCTTTACCTTGAATATCTTAGCAGTATAACATACAAGTCTATCAAGTTTCTCTCCCCACCTATATATATTTGCCTGCAGAAAAAATGACTTCAGAATCAATAAAACAGATACTGCAGTGAATTAATGACATAGACTGTTAAAACACTTATTAAACACTAAAGAAATCAGCAAACTCAAACCAATCGGGGGACCAGAAATTTAACAAGACAATCAAATTTAGATAAACACACAAATAAAAAGAGGCAGCAATATTAACACACTCCATCCGATTGAAGCGACATAAATTAACTCTTACATGCTAACAAATTCAACTCAAGGATAGTTCAACTCACTGATTAGAACAAACGAACAATCAACAAAATCTATATATGTCAATTTTAATAATAGTAATAAGGCCTATTGTTAATAAAATAACAGATCCTTAATTTGTAAAATTATCAAATTCATTTGAATAAGAGTTAAGCAAATATTTGACAAACCTGCAATTTTCTATAGTTCTAGGAAGCGATTGAAGAAGATTGCCTCACACGTTCAAAACCTTGAGCTTTGATAAACAACCCATCAAATTTGGGAGGATTTTGAGCTGATTCGAATGCACGTCCAATACGATCACGTAATYAACCTAATTCAACGTGCCTTCAAGAATATAAAACTAAAATTACTGCAATTTAATAGTTCACCATAATTTAAAAGGAAATTAAAAAAAATTACTTTCCGGGCGCYACAAARGGGACACCCTTGGATGAATTAGRCGGCAAATCACCCTGTAAACCGGATATAATCTCGATCATTGTCTGAACAATCTTATGATCTTCGCTATAACTTTCGTAACAACGGCCCCATCTAGGATCCCTACAGACCTGTAACAATAATGGAACGATCAGATATTTAAAAAAAATTAAAATAAAATAACAATAATAATTAAACACCAATAGGAGAGCTTAGAATTTAGCTTACAGCAATACAAGGTGCAAAAGCATATTGTATTCCAGTGGCTCTAACTTCAAGAGCTGTAGCGGCTCCGATCCTCTTCAAAAGATCCGGATCTCTGTAAACAATATATCGACAATTAATTGAATACATTATAAACAAAAAAAAAACTTGACAGAAATTAGGAAATAAGTTTAGTGAGCTTAGAGCTGGAGTGCAAAACCCATAATTCTTTTTTGACATTTACTCAAACAGTTTGGGACGTACCCAATAAAAAYKCAAAAACAAACAAACTTCTTAATAGTGACTGTTTTCACCATTGTAATAAAATCAAGATAAATKTYCTAAGATCCAACTAAAATCCAAGTCAACAATGGCAGATAATAATACAATACACGTGCCTAAAAAGTACATCTTCAATGAAATTTCAAGAAAACAACAACAAAAGGTTATCTGCCCTGACCAACTAAACAAAAACAATTTTCACACGGCAACTAAAAAGGTAAACGAAAAGAAGCCCTTRTCGCACTTTCTTGACCAAATGCAAGTACAAAGATTGTAGCCTTATAATTTCAAGAAACAAATTATATGCCCAAACAGAAGCAATTTTACACGCAAAAATTAATTAATACTAATTTATTTTTGTCGTGTAAAATTGTTTCTTTTTGGTTAGTTTGGCAGAGAACTTGATTATTATTATTATTATTATTATTATTATTATTATTATTATTATTATTATTATTATTATTATTATAGTAGTTGTTATTGTTATTAGTAAAATAAATTAAAAAACGACATATTCTGGTGTAGATATTAAAATACTTGCCTGGTGACACCAAGGCCAACATTGTGAGGAAAAATAGTAGCTTTGTAAACATTGTTGTGGCTATGGACAGCATCAATTCCATAAATCATGGGAATGCCTAGGCGAGTCGAAAGAGCACCCTTTTGAAAATCATTCACCATATTAACCCAAACCTCAGCTGAAGCTTTTGGAGCTGGTACACTCCCTCCCCCATCCACTTAACACACTCCCTGTCAAAAAACCAAATCTCTTTATTTTCTTGATAATTAAACAAAAAAAAAACCAAATCCCACAAACCCATTTAGTCAAAACATGAGGAAATTTCAAGAAACCAAGTAAAGATTTTTTATTTATTTTTTTAATCACCACATGTGGAAAAAAAGTACAAAATAAGTATACAAACGCACTTCCTTGTTCGGGAAAAAAAACAACAAAGCTTTATGTTCATAATTAAACAAAAATCTAAAGCCCAGAAACCAAATTTACCTCAGTAATAGATGAAATTAATTGACATTAAAAAAAGAAGAGATCTTGATGGCACCAAGCTAACTTTTTTTTTCCCAGAAAAAAATAATAATATAGAAATAGAAAAATACTTAAAACCACTTCATTGTCCCAAAAATCAAAGCTTTCTCTAAATTTCTAAACAAAAATTCCAAATGCACATAAATTCATTTTATCCTGCTACCAAAAAATGAAAAAGATCTTAATGAAAACTAAATAAATAAAGTATATTCATTAAAAAAAAAAAGATGATATATTTACCAATGAAATATTTCTTCATGATGTCAGGAGAGGCCAAAAGCCATCGCCTTTCTCAAAACTGCAGCCCTAACCGCCACCAACACCACCGTCTTAGCCAAACCCGTGGCCCGAATCGAAGGTCTGAACAGCCACAGCAACCACCAATCTTCGGCCGTCGATTTTCGAAGAAGGCGAAAAGGATTTGACCGGCCAATTTCTGAAATCGCGAAGTCATTTGACCTTCGCCGTTGCTGCGTCCAGTCACCGGAGGAAGGCCGCCACCGCTGTCGCGCCGTTTTTTCGGCCATTTTGTTTGTC
>BMAC01000195.1:230029-251388 GCA_014905375.1 Phtheirospermum japonicum
TTGAAAGTATGGATGTAAAGAGAAAGGAAAGTTGACAAGAAATTTCAAAACTTTAAGAAAAATAACAAGAAACAAAGCCTAGATCTAGGATTGAAGCATGAAACAAAGCATAAAAATCAAAATCAAAATAAAGCATAGGAAAAACTCAAAATCATGATGATCAAGGACCCGATCTATAGCCTAGGTGTGTCACTCAACTAGAATCCATAGTCAATTCACATGTTTCATCATGAAATCAAGTAGCTAAGAGAAAAGGCATAACATGAAGAACAAGCATGAAAATGAAGAACAAAGCATGGAAATAAAGCATAAGACATGGAATTAAAAGGAAACTTACTTGAATTAAGAAATAAAACAAAGTTTGAATGTAATTGCATCAAAAGTAACAATCCAAGGGAGTACTTGGATTCTTCTTAGGCTTACAAACCCAAGGAGGTGCTTGAAACTTAAATCTAGTCTAGGAAATGAAATTACATAAGAGCTTGAAATTAAATCTAAAACCTAAGATAGAGAAAATTATTCAAGAGCTTGAGAGAATTTGATCCCAAAACCCAAGTTAGGGTTGGGAGAGGAGTTCTTTTACAAAATGAAAGAGATGTTCTATTTATACAAGTTAATTAAGGGTAAATGGGTCAATTATGACAAATGAGCTTAGATTTCCATGCATTGACCAAATTTGACCCAAAATGGTCAAAATAGACCATTTGGGTCGAGTTGGGCTCAATTGGCTCGACAAAATTACAAGGTGGCTCGGGAGATGGGCGAGGATGGCTAGGTCGTGGTCGGCAGCTGTCGGCAGGCATGGCGAGCGGGACTCGGCAGATCTCGGCGCACTCGGCAGGCATGCGCGCAGTCGATCGACTTGGCTCGGAAGTCGATCGACTGTCTCAGCAGGATGGCCACTCTCTGGAAAGTAGTCGATCGACAGCGCTCGGCAGTCGTGTGCGGACATGCTCGGCAGCGTCGGCAGGCGTGGCGGACATGCTCGGCAGCGTCGGCAGGCGTGGGCGGACATGCTCGGCAGCGTCGGCAGGCGTGGGCGGACATGCTCGCAGCTCTCTGTTAGAATAGGGTGACAAACAAGCCAACTTGTGGCTGTGGTCTGACCTTTTTTCTTATAATACAATCGTTTTTATTCGTAATAATATCTTTCATACTTATTGGCATTCCATATCTTTTGTCCCATGCTAGTTGCATAGGTATGGTCCTGATGAAGTTACCTTTATTACGGTAGATTGGTCTAGCAGAACCGTGAGATAATCTAGCACGTAATGTAACTCGTCGAACTTGTTCCTAGTCATAGGGTTACGCCATAATGAGGATACATTGCCTTTCCCGTTAAGACTAGTACTTAGTGTATGTGGACCGCGTCTCATCGGTCACGGTGTCTGGACATCGACATACATAAGTAGGTGTGCTCATTATGATGATTTCACTGAACTCCCTCACCTAGAAATCTCTAAGTGGTTCCCACTCATCGAGTAGATGATTTCTATGGTATAGCGTACAACATTAATAACAAAACGAGAAAACAAGTGAAAACCTAACAAAACTCGACTAAAAAACTACTAAAATTAACATAAAATCCTAATTAAAAACACTAGACAAACATCACAATTACATGCAAAACACGTACCCCTAAACCCTAATCTTGTACCTATTAAAGGGACTCTAGTCCTCATAATAATATATACATTTTAATCACTCTCTTCTCTCATTCTCTCACTCTCCTTTTCTCTAGTTTTACAACATTACTTTTATTAAAACTACTCTAATTAGTTTATACCCTATTTGATTCTTATTTCTTACCCCTATTAATAATTATTACCATTTCTTATCGACATGTGTCATTTTTTGCTTATTCAGTTGCTTATGTGCTAGTCTCTAATGCATCAAGATAACACATAAGCAACCAAACTTACTTAATTAATTTCAACTCTAATTAAAATATATTCGAATTAATTCTTCTTTCTTACAATTATTAATAAATATTACCTATTTTATACAATATCAATACTGATGAAATTTCTACACAAATTAAAGTTTACCTTAATTAATTCATACCTTGATTAATTCATAAGTTACACAATTTKAATACTAAAAAACTCATGATCTAGTTAAATATTACCCTTATAATTAATTTCTACATTTWTTTACAAAATCGCAATATTAATAATCACCAAACCCAATATTGACAAAAACTTTAAAAAAATGTGTATCAAATTTATCTTATACAACAAAAACAAGTCAATTATATTACTTATTCAAGTATTTTATATGAGGATTATAAGTATTTCCAATATTTCATATACTTAAAAATAATATAATATAGTAATTAATATAATTATCATCAAATATCATAAAAATAATAATTTAGAAAGACATATTATTGTTACTTTAATCTCTTTTTTGCACATAGAAAAAATAAATTTAAGTMGTATCAAGATGTGAATATAAAAAAATGATGAGAACAGAAGATTGTTCAAAGAATCATTTACGTGATCAGAGAAAGATAAATCAAGGGCCAAATATCCAAGTTAATTGTCGGACCATCAGGCCAACTGATTATCCGGACAGGTCTAAGTTTCGAGATACTCATTGTATCTTCATTACTATATATCCAATAAAAATATCAAACTTATACACTATATTATACTGCACTTCGGTCATCACACGGGTAAAAGTACTTCTCCCTCCAATTTTAAATAAGTAACGTTTTAAATTTCTAATCTTGTTGTTAATTATTTGTCATTTTAGGACTTCTTTTCTAAGTTTATCCATATCTTAATTCCATCCAAATTCCAAAATCTATAGTGAAGAAAGAGTAATTAATTAAAAATTATATTTGTCAATATATGGTGGTTCATAATTATGGCAAGAAAAGCCTAAAATGACATCTATTTGTAATCGGAGGGAATATTGCATATGTGCGTGTGTGTGTGTGCAAATTGCCTATCTTTTCTTTCATCTTAAGAGAAATACGATTGAAAGAAGCTAACTCAAAACCCTCCGGTAAAATAAGAACAGCACCCACATTCAACCCCCTAAAATGACATCTATTTGTAATCGGAGGGAATATTGCATATGTGTGTGTGTGTGTGTGTGTGTGCAAATTGCCTATCTTTTCTTTCATC
This sequence comes from Phtheirospermum japonicum, assembly GCA_014905375.1. Classification (NCBI taxonomy): domain Eukaryota; kingdom Viridiplantae; phylum Streptophyta; class Magnoliopsida; order Lamiales; family Orobanchaceae; genus Phtheirospermum; species Phtheirospermum japonicum. The sequence continues at coordinate 233,164 of BMAC01000195.1, forward strand.
TTAAGAGAAATACGATTGAAAGAAGCTAACTCAAAACCCTCCGGTGAAATTGTTTCACTTGCATATCATAAGTAATTCAAATGTATAGCATTCCCTCACACTTGGTGCCAATTAGGGTTTTTTATTTGAGAGAAAAAAGAAAACATTTGAGGGTACCCGGGAACAGATCCAGTGAATACGGGGCGGGGCCTGTACCTCGAGAGGTATAATGACAGATCGAGAGGCTCGTTAGAGGTGTTCCAGGAATGTCTGCGATCGAGTCAATAGTTCTACGAACGAATGGATCGTATCGACTTGGAAAACGGAAAGATTTGGACAAGTCATATGTTTCGTCACCACTTTGTGGGGAACTTCCATTCTAACTGTTCTCAGGGGAATCCATCTCTATCTATCTCTGAGATGTTTGGATTTTCACACACACACACACATATATATATATATAAAAATTTCACCTCGGATTGTGGGATAATAATTTGAGAAATATAATATTTGTTCTACTTATAACTATAACAAACAGAAGAGAATCCAAGCATTTCATGCTCTTGACCAAGTAATAATCGTCATTGGTATATATAAATTATATATTTGTAATACATGGGATTTCTTAAAAGTAAAATAAAATAATCTAACTTATATGCAAGTATTCTCATAAACTTTCATATATATATATATATATATATATATATATATATATATTACAATAATAAAGTGATTAATAATAAAATTTTGAATTTTCTTAGACGTGAGAACTATATATATATATATATATATATATATATATATATATATAACACGCATAAGTTTTCACCTCGAATTGTGGGGTAATAATTTGGAAAATATAATATTTGTTCTACTTATAACTATAACAAACAAAAGAGAATCCAAACTTTTCATGCTCTTGACCATGTAATAATCGTCATTGGTAGATACAAATTAAATATTTTTTATATATGGGATTTGTTAAATTAAAATAAAGTAATTTAACTTATATGCAAGTATTCTCGTAAACTTTCATTTCCCACGTAGTACAAACCAGAGGGTGAATTCAATGTAAGTAATGTGCAGTCATAAGAGAGATTCTTGAGAATTGAGCTAAAACTCATGATTTAGGTAGTTATCAAACTATTGTTCATCAGCTCAAACTGATAATCATATCAACTGTTGACGGCACATGGAATAAACAAACACCATACTTAAAAAGTGACAAAGAAAAATAAACCATAATCATAATCAAGAAGTGGAGAAACAGTCCGTAGAGTGTTGCGGATGAGTGCTTAAACATTTTTCAAGATTTAAGGAAAAAAGAAAAACACACACAAACTCACACACACGTTCAAACTTTTTTTCTCCCCAGATATGGGTTGGGCCATGCTAATGGATATAATAGAAGGCTGCCTGTAAACTTTTGGGCCCAAATTAGTGTACACTTCTTGAAAGAAAAAGTTGTGTCTTGCCTAAGAAAATAAGTAAAATGTATTTAGAATCATCAATATTCATAAATTTGCCTACTATTTAAAGACAATTTCCTTGTGCAAAATGATAAGTCTTATAGGTTATTTTAAATAATATTTTAAGTTATATTTAGACTACAAATACTCTCATGTAGTCCACATCATATTCATAGCCCAATATTTTGATTGAACAAGATTTTATGGAACATTTTAAATTTTTTATTTTTTTGATCATTCAAAGTTAGGAAAACTAAAAATCACATTTATAATCACTTACTGGAAAAATAAATATTCAAAACTACCAATTAGATCATAATAATAACCCATCAAAATATACATAAACAAACATATATACGGCATCATATTCAGAACCTAACAATATATTAGCTACATCACAAACAAAGAATACAAATTAAGGGGTCCAAATCTAAAATTCTTAAAACAAATATAAATTAATATAAAAAGGCTTAGGATGAAAAATAACAATTAAACACATGAACAAGAAACATAGATTGAAAAGGTAAAAATATATATAAATACTGATTTTCACATAAATAAAAAAAAACAAATTACCCAACATTTCAAAAGTTCCTGAAAAAAATAGCACCACAAACCTTCTCAAAACTGCATTATTAAAGCAGACTAATATTAGAAAATCAAATTTGCTCATTTGGTATAATATTGTTGGAAATATTATTTTCAACAATAATTTTCATATTTGTAGTTTGTCTTTCTTAGGACGCAGAGTATTTTAGAACTCTAGATTTCTTTTTAGTTGGAGTCTAGGATTTTATTTAGTTTCCTAAATACTTTTTAACTTATTTAACAAGACTTGGGGTCTTGTTTTATTTATATGACCCAAGACGCAAAAGCAAGAGACACACGATGGGGAAAAGGTTATTCTGAAGCAGAACACGAACGAAACAACTCGGAGCTTTGCTGGTGAATTAGAAGGATCTCGACGTTGCGTAACCAACGGAGGAATTCTACTAAAGAAGAAGCGACGAGTATTTTGTGTATCAAGAGTTTGATACAATTTAATCTTTTTCATATATTATTTTTGATATTTTGTATTGATCTTAAACGACTGACAAGTAATATAGTTTTCGGGTTTGTACACCCAAGTTCGTAAGCAAGTTTGCTTACGAACTGAAATTAATTTATTGTGTTTTTCATTTCTGCTGCTATTTCTGAGATTCAATTGATGTTAGGTCTGGTGACGTCTATCACGAAACCTAACATCGTATCTTTAAACTACAATTCTATAAAACTACAATTGGCACCAGAGCAGGATACTTATCTTTAAGTATTTCGATCCTTGTTTTGTAGATTTGACATAATGGACGCTCAAGGTAACCCAAGACCCCCAATTCTAAATGGAGAGAACTACTCCCTCTGGAAACAGAGGATACGATGGCACATCAAAAACATCGACGAACGAGTTTGGAGAACCATTCTTGTTGGATGGGAGAAACCTTGTGTCGCTATTAATGGCGACGGTGATTCTGTATTCAAGAGAGAAGAAAACTGGACGGACAATGAAGTTGCCATATCAAACTGGAACTCTAAAACCATTAATACCTTGTGCAGCCATGTCGATACTAATTATTACAAAGTGATCAAGAATTGCGAGTCTGCGAAAGAATCATGGGACGCCCTTCAAAGGGTATGCGAAGGGACTCCAAGTGTGAAGAAATCTCGCCTGAGAATGCTCACCACAACGTTCGAGACCATGAGAATGAATGATAAAGAGTCGGTTGTGGAGTATGCCATGAGACTCTCTGACATATCGAATGAAATTGGAAACCTTGTCGAGCCCATGTTCAATGCACGCCTTGTTGGAAAACTTCTCAGATCCATTTCGAAGAAGTTCAATATGAAAGTGGTTGCCATTGAGGAATCCAAGGATACTGACAGACTGGTCTATGATGAGTTGGTCGGATCGCTCAAAACATATAAGATGGAGAATCTAGACTATCACTCGAATGAGAAGAATGTCGCTCTCACCTCAGATGTTAACTCAAAAGATGAAGATGAAGATACTGACTGGAAAGAGCTTTTTGACAAATTTGAAAGAACCACACTTGGAGAGGAAGAAGTGTCGCTCATTACTCAGAAATTCAACCGCTACTTGAGGAGAAAGAACAATATTGGAGGGAAAGCATCAAGTACCATGATGGAGACACCACCTCCAAAGTCTTCTGGAAGAAAGTTATCCAACTTCCAGCACTCATCCTCTGAATCAAAGACTGGAACTTCTTCCAAGCCACTCAGCGAAGTCCAATGCCATGAGTGCAAAGGTTGGGGGCACTACAAAAAAGAATGTGCAAATACGTTAAGGAAGAAGAGTCTTATTTCAAAGGAGTTTGATGAAGATGGTAGCGACTCTGACTCACCTGAGTCAGTACCTGCTCTTTTTGCTCATGTTGCCTGGGATGACAACTTTTGAGTTCACAACATCAATTCCAACACCCTGTACCTGAATGCTGAGGTTGAAGATTCTCGCGATGAATATAAAAAGTTGTGCGTAGAGTATGATGAACTATTCTCCAAGTGGGGAAATCAGGTTCTGAAAGTGAAAACCCTTACGATCAAAGTTGAAAATCTTACTCATGAGATAGCAAGTGAAGATCATTACCCGGTTGGAAACATCTCTTACAAGAAAAGATTCAGAATTGGAACGAGTAAGGGCTGAGCTAAAAAAAGTTCAAGATACAATTTCAAACCTCAACAAGGGAAAGGCGAAGTTGGATGAAATTTTGGAGATGTCGTACCCAGAAACTTCAAGGCACGGAATTGGTTACAAGCCGGAACAACAATCGCATCAAGTCAGCCACAACCAAGAATCTGTTAAGCGCCATAAGAAGAGAAGAAGGCAGTATATTTGCCATCACTATGGAGATCATGGCCACATTCGTCCCTTCTGCTAGAAGAGAACTGGGAAGAAAAGTCCTTTTCAGAGGATTAATCAAGATGATGGGACTCGTGATGTGATTCAAGTTGTCAACACCAAAGGCAACACCAAGTTTAAATGAGTCTGGGTAAGAAAGGGAGAGGTCAAGTGTAACATGATGTACACCTCTTTAAAATCCCACGTTCCTGGAGCATGGTACTTTGATAGTGGATACTCCAAACACATGACCGGACCTGAAGAACTTCTATCGAACATCGTAAAATTCAAAGTAGGAAAGGTCAAATATGGTGGAGGAGCCAATGGACAGATTATTGGCCAAGGAACACTCCATGTTCTAGGGATTGCCAAACTGGAAAATGTGCTAATTGTTGAAGGGCTGACTGCCAATTTGATAAGCATTAATCAGTTGTGTGATGGAGGCTTTAACGTCAAATTTACACGAGAAAAATGTGAGGTCTACGATGAAGAAAGTGCTTGCATTCTAACTGGCCAGAGAACGTTCGACAACTGCTATCGAATAAATGGAGACGTGTTTTGTAAATTGTCCCAGCTAAGTGATGCCGAGATGTGGCATCAAAAACTCGGACACGTTAACTACAAAATATTGGAAAGGATTGTAAAGAAAGACGCTGTGAACGGATTTCCAAAACTCAACACGAAGATCATCCCTATTTGTGAAGCATGTCAAAAAGGGAAGCAAGTTAAAGTACCACACCCATATGTCCAGAGCCTTACCACATCCAACTGCTTTGAACTCATGCATATGGACCTCATGGAACCACTTGAAGTGGAGAGTCTCGGAGGTAAAAGGTATGTTTTAGTTATTATCGATGATTTTTCTAGATATACATGGATCGATTTTTAAAAGAAAAAACGGAAACATTTGTGTTTTTAAAAAAACTTGCTAAGAAATTGTGTGTGCATTTTGGAGTGAGTATAGGAAGAATCAGAACCGATCATGGAAAGGAATTCAAAAATGATTCGTTTTTAAACCTTTGATCAAAAAGGGGAATTACTCATGAATTTTCTTCACCTGTTACTCCTCAGCAAATGGTATAGTTGAACGAAAGAACAGATCTCTGGCGGAGATGACTAGAACCATGTTGATTTCTAATGGTATTGCAAAACGGTTCTGGGCAGAAGCCATGAACACAGCATGTCACACCATCAATAGAGTTTACTTTAGACCAGGATCACATGTCACCCCCTACGAGCTGTTGTTTAGCAAGAAACCTAACTTAAGCTATTTTCACATTTTTGGGTGTGTATGTTATGTCCTAAATGATATGGGATATCTCTCGAAGCTCGATTCTAAAAGTGATAAATGTGTTTTTATGGGGTACTCTCAAAATAGTCATGCATATCGAGTTTTTAATCTTAGGACACGTTGCATGATGGATTCAGTGAATGCGAAATTTGATGATACAACTAGTGGAGTAAAACCTGCGGAGGACAATGACCTGATTTATGATCAGAGTCCTCAATTTGTTGTGGATGGTTTAGATGATCATGCAGGTACAGAAGCTACTGCTGCAGGTGATGACGGGTCTGATGACATGTCACCGAACCCAACACTGTCTCAGGAAGAAACTGGCAACAATAACACTGGAGAACAGACCCCAGTTTCAACCCCTTCCCCGGTGATTCCTAATTCTGATTCAAATTCAGAAGATGAGAACCCTGAAAATCAAATTGATCTCCATCAAAGAGATACTCCTTCAAGAATTCAAAAGAACCATCCGACCGGGCAGATTATTGGTGATCTTGATCAGAGGAGTACGAGGAAAAGACAGATAGACTTCAAGGAGATAGTAAGGTATGTTTGTTTATCCACTAATTGTTCTCAAATTCGAGAAACCTTGTTTCTTGCTGAGACAGAGCCGAAACGAGTGGAGGATGCATTGAAGAGTGAATTTTGGATTAAAGCAATGCAAGAGGAGTTGGACCAATTTGCAAAGAATGATGTGTGGGACCTGGTCCCTCGCCCGGAGAATACACATGTCACTGGTACGGAGTGGATTTTCAAAAACAAGACGGATGAAGCTGGGAACATCGTTCGAAACAAAGTAAGGTTGGTAGCGCAAGGATACACTCAAATTGAGGGTATCGACTTTGACGAGACATTTGCACCGGTTGCACGTATAGAATCGGTAAGATTACTTCTTGCAGTTGCGTGTCATTTAAAAATTTCACTACATCAAATGGACATTAAGAGTGCCTTTTTGAATGGTGTTTTGAGCGAGGAAGTATATGTTGAGCAACCCAAAGGGTTTGTGGATCCCTACAAACCGAATTTTATTTTAAAACTTAAAAAGGCCTTGTATGGTTTAAAACAAGCTCCAAGAGCTTGGTATGAGAGTCTAACTCAACATCTATTATTTTTAAATTTTAGACGAGGTGAGATTGACAAGACCTTGTTTCTGCTCAAATCCCATAAACACGTTCTTATTGTCCAAATTTATGTAGATGACATTATTTTTGGGTCAACTAACGAACAGATGGTAAAGGACTTCGTGGTCAAAATGTCTGACACGTTCGAGATGAGTATGCAAGGTGATATTTCGTATTTTCTTGGGCTACAAATTAAACAACTTGATGATGGAATTTTTCTGTCACAGACCAAATATGCAAATAATCTGGTCAAAAAGTTTGGTTTAGAAGGTGAGGAACCTAAGAGAACGCCTCTGGGTAAAGATAAGAAAATGTCGAGAGACGATGTTGGGTCTGGTGTTGACAACACCCTTTATAGGAGCATGATTGGCAGTCTCCTTTATTTAACAGCCAGCAGGCCCGACATCATGTATAGTGTTTGCTTGTGTGCGAGATATCAGGCTAACCCTAAGGAGTCACATCTGAAAGCCGTTAAAAGAATAATTCGATATGTGGCAGGAACGAGTGACTTAGGGTTATGGTATACTAAAGAAACATGCACTGAATTGGTAGGTTATACGGACTCAGATTGGGCTGGGGATGTAGTTGATAGGAAAAGTACTACAGGGGGTTGCTTCTTTTTAAGGAATAATCTAATCTCTTGGTATAGCAAGAAACAAAAATGTATTTCTCTGTCTACAGCCGAAGCCGAATACATTGCAGCTGGAAGTGCGTGTACGCAACTTCTTTGGATGAACCAGATAATTGAGGACTACGGTCTCCATAGCAGCATTTTGACCGTACTCTGTGACAATACGAGTGCAATTGACATCTCAAAAAATCCAGTTCAGCACTCCCGTATAAAGCACATTGACATCAGGTATCATTTCACCTGAGACTTAGTTGAGAGAAATATAATAAGTCTTGAACATGTAGGGACACACAGCCAGCTCGCTGATATATTCACAAAAGCATTAGACCTGGAGACCTTCTCTCGTTTGAGAAGAGATCTCGGAATGTGCATAGTCTAGTCCATGTTTGGTTTGATGTTATGACGCCCAAAGTTGTCATCAGTCATAACATCTGTATATTTTGCATGCATTTTTGTTTTTCTTTTTCATACATAATACAAATGCATTGAGTTTGATTTAAAGAGAAATAAGGCCGTGTGTTGTAATAAAAGTGATGACAAATGGACTAACCTCTTTTAACCTACAAAGGTTGAAAATTATTCACAAAAAGATTTTTAGAGATTTTGATCGGTGTTGCTTTTCATGACTGATGACATTGGACCCAACATTACATACGGAGGAGTCAATAAAAACAAACCCCTTGACCCAAGTTAATGACAACGTCAAAATCGCTCAATAAGGTGAAATTTAAAGAACAGGCCTTTAGTCTAGATTTTCTTCATCTTTTTAAGATTTGAAGAGAATTATTATATCTTTAGCAATTGTTATTAACACCTTTGTAGGTCATCTTTTTAGGCATGAAATAAGACATTCATATTTTGTGAATTTGCCTGTGATTTTTGGGTGTTCTGTTTCTCTTGTTTACTTCCTATTCTGACGTCTCTTGATTGTTGTTGAGGATGTGGTTATTTGGTTGTTCCAGTGGTGCTGTGATCGGCTGTGCTGGGCAAGTACTATGAGATTGATATTTTTTTTATTTTTCAATTAGTACGTGTTCTTAATATTACCATGGTGATGGTTCAATTCTAAAACAAAAAAAAAATGTTCGGTCTCTGTGTTTTTTTTTAAGTGGTTTGATTTAGTAGGATTCATGGGTAGTTAGTTGTGATATATTTCCTTAAGTTGAGGGATAGTGGGATTCTCTTTAGAAAGGAATATATTACCAGGGGTAATATTTCCTATTTTTAAATATAGAAGGGTAGATTTTGTAAATATTCTATATCCTTATTTTTTGTGGTTCCTCTCTCCTCCCCAACGGTAAGTTTTTTTTTATGTTTTTTAAGGGAGCTTTTCTTACCATTTTGGCCCACCTCAATTCTCTCTTCTGTGAAATTGAACTCCTTCTCAAACTCAAATTCCTCTCAGTATTTCTTGTTCCTGTTTCTCTTTGTGGTGTGTATTGTTGGGATTTGCAGGATGTCGAATTCACCTTCAGGGTCTAGGGTTCCTGAACTTCCGGCCGAAATTGCACGCTCCGGCGAACAGGTTGCTCCGACTTTGCCGAGATTTGGCGGGCTGGACATCCGCGAGGAGATAGGTGTTTCTTTTGCTCGACACCCATCACCAGTTCTTCAAGAACCAAGTGGTTCCGCTCCGGCGAGCTCTCTTACCATACTGCCGATTCCATCCCCGACTGACGGCGCTCCTTCGGCCCAGGTCCTTCCCAGCCAACCTGGCAACGAAATTGATGTCGACAACCCTCCTAATCTGCCGTTTATCGCCGAGGTTTTTGGGTGCATCGGTGATCCCACCCTGAAGCGGTCATGGCGGTTGCGAAATATTCCTCCGAGAGTTGTCCTGCCGGCAGTCCCTAAGAGCCATGCAGTGCCACATCGCGTTGTGCCTATTGAGCACATGAATTTTACCGAAGATGTTCCCATTGCCACTGACTCTGACGACGAGGAGTTTGTGCCTCCGGCAACTGTCACGGCTCTGGCAATCTCTAGTGCTCCACTGGCTATCAAAAAGGGTTTTGGGCGCCGAAAGCAGACTGTGAATCTTTCGGACAAGAAGAACCCTCCGGCTTCTATTAAGGTCTCTCCTGGTTCAATCGAGACTGAGTATTCCAGTCTGCCCTATGAAATAGTTGATTTCTTCACTGGTGAAGTATCAAGTTCAGCTAATCATGTTGTTTCTGATCCCCCTGTCACAACTACGCCTCCAACTTCTCCGATCTTTGCCACTGATCTTGAACGATCTCCTGATGATTCGGATGAGATTCCTCTTGTGCACCTGGTGAGTTCTATGAAGGCTGCTAAGAAGAAAAGAAAAGGGAAGTCCAGGGTTGCATTGGATGGAGATGTTCAGTAGGCTGATGATGGGACTGGTGACTTGTCACCGAAGCCAACATCACCCATCCCTGGTGATGTCTCTCCCTCCAGCTCCAGGTTCTCCACTCGCTGAGGATTCTAACATTGCCCCGGTTTCTGATGAAGTGGAGATAGAGGATCTAGCTCCTTTCTCTGTGAAATTCCTATCCTCCCAGGTTGAGGCCCTTTTCTCTGTCTACAAGGCCCGAGGCATGATTGACGAAAGGCGAGTCCCTGTTGAATTGTTCAAGCGCCAGAATTTAATTGCCTTCTTTGAGCACAGGGGATTATACTCGACGGTCTCTACCGCCATGCCATTTGTTCGGGATGTCATTATGGAATTTTATTCCAACCTTCTACCCTCAGTTGCTGTGGATACTTCCGCGAATTATGGGAAAGTGTTTGTACGCGGACAGATTTACACCTTCACACCTGACTTGATTAATGAGGCTTATGGGATTGAGGTCTTTCAAGGGGACTCCACTGTTGATGACATGAACGAGGTTATTGGTTTCCTGTCTGGCGGGCTGCTCACCACTTGGCGTGAACAATTGCCCAGCACAAAATTGACATCGCTTTACTCGGTTCTGCATAAGGTGGCGATTTTCAACTGGGTGCCCTCGAAGAATTCGACTGTATTAACCAGACCTCAGGCTCAGTTCCTTTTCAGAGTTGGAAATGGGATCCAGTTCAATTTCGGCCATCTCGTGTTTGATATGTTCACAAGGTTTGCCTCCTCTAAGTTTTCCTCATCTCTTTGTTTTCCCTCTTTGATTTACAGTATTTTGGAGAGCCAAGGCTTCACGCCTTCTGTGGATGATTCCCTCACTGGTGAGGCAGAGTGGTTCACCTTGAGGAGCCAGCACCTCTCTGGGTCCCGCATTGTTGATTTGCCCTGGAGTGCACCTGTCCAGGCTGATGATACCCGTGGTGACACCTCTATGAGTCCTGTCACCGGTGACAACATGGTACAGTTGATGTCTCCAGTTGTCCGTGCTCAAGTGGCCTTACTTGACAATCATATAGCTCAGCTTGACAACCAGCGTGCTCAGTTACAGGCGTTGCGAGGTTCCCTGATTGAGGCCCTTTTGGTTTCTGAACAAAAAGGGGGAGATAGACATGACGAGGATGTTGCTGGAAATGCTGCCGATGGCGAAGCTGCCACTGTGTTGGCGAGTCTGGCCAGTGAGAAGAGGAGAAAGAAGATACTTTTTAGAAATAGGTTTTTGAAGCAAGTGAAGAAGAAGCTGCGGAAAAGAAAAGCTGAAGGTGAAGGAATATCTTCGTCCTCTCGACGGGCGAAGAAGGCTCGTGGTGTTTAAGTTCCTTTTGTGCTTTCCTTAGTTTCTTTTGGTTTTGGATTTTTGTGAAACATTTTATTTTTATTGCTTATTTAGGGGGAGTCAGTTTGTTTTCAGTATTGAACATTTCGGTTGCGTCATGGTTGTTTTATCCAGAAAGGTAAAAGGGGGAGATTGTTGGGAATATTATTTTCAACAATAATTTCCTTGTTTGTAGTTTGCCTTTCTTAGGACACAAAGTATTTTAGGACTCTATATTTCTTTCTTAGTTGGAGTCTAGGATTTTATTTAGTTTTCTAAATACTTTTTAACTTATTTAACAAGACTTGGGGTCTTGTTTTATTTATATGACCAAGACACAAAAGCAAGAGACACACGACGGGGAGAAAGTTATTCTGAAGTAGAACACGAACGAAACAACTCAGAGCTTTGCTGGTGAATTGGAAGGATCTTGACGTTGCGTAACCAACGGAGGAACTCTACTAAAGAAGAAGCGACGAGTATTTTGTATATCAAGAGTTTGATACAATTTTAATCTTTTTCATATATTACTTTTGATATTTTGTATTGATCTTAAACGATTGACAAGTAATATAGTTTTCGGGTTTTTAAACCGAAGTTCGTAAGCAAGTTTGCTTAGGAACTGAAATTAATTTATTGTGTTTTTCATTTCCGCTGCTATTTCTGAGATTCAGTTGATGTTAGGTCTGGTGACATCTATCACGAAACCTAACATCATATCTTTAAACTGAAATTCTAAAAAACTACAAATATAATTATATAAACCACAAATTAAACCTTATATATCGATCCATCATCGGTAATTGAACTACTTCACTTCTTAATAACTCATTATACGCCTCCACTTCATTTATAGAAACTGTAATGGCAACCAAAATAGCGGTTTCCAAATTCAATATAAAGTGCAAGAATAAAACCACTTATACACATTGAAAGACTTTAGAAAATAAACGAAGTAATTCAATAAAATTATAATACAATGAGGTTCTTGTGAGAGTCAAACAATATCACGAAGACCCATAAGAAGAACATCGAGCGAAATGAGCAAAGTTTGAGAATTTAGAGAATTATATTCAGCTTTTCAACAAAAAATAATCAATAACTCATGGAAATAAGTGTCAATATTCATGTAAAAAATCATCACTAGTTGATTTATTGATAATAAAAATATATCCAAGTATTAGGAAATGAATATTATTAAGTTGTTGGTTGAATCCATTTTTCACACCAAAAAACAAGATTTTGAGTTTAATTAAAAATCAAATAGTCAAAAACAAATTCGTAAACTCAGTTAAATATTTAGATGGGGATATACAACTTTGAAAGATGATGAATCCTTTTGTAAATAGGCTAATGGATTGTATTTGAAATCATCTATTTCCATAATCATACTCCTAGAACTGGTGAATATGGTTTCCATAACTACCCATTGATGGAATGTGCAAGAATCTTGTTTTCCAAAGAATGAATGATGATACATTAGAAAATAAGATAACTTGATTTTCTTTTTTTTTTTTTTTTTGTTTGTTTCTTTCCAAGTGGGTTAAAAAGATAATTTCTCATAAATGATGTATCACTGAGAATCCTGCCCTGTGGACACTAATCGTAGTGGCATTTAGTGTGAGACCATCTATCCAAAGTACATAATTTTGACCTTTGAAATGATAGTGTTCATATATACCCTAGTTATTGTCATAGCCTTCTAGAAGAGACTGTCTGGTTAAACCGGTTTGTACATATTTATATGTGTTTGTATGTATTTTTGCATCTCATTTTATGTGTTTTGTTTGATTATTTGTCATAATTTGAGTCATTTAGTCTTATTTTGCATTTTAGTAGTTTTTTTGTTTTTTATATTTTTCAAATATTTTTTAGAAATTTTATATTATTTTATTGTGTTGGGCCAAACTTAGTCAAAGCGGGCACGAGTCTATGGTTTGATGATTGAGTGGAAACGATGATGGTTGAAAATCAAGAACACATCTAGCCATGACCGCATAACCACAACTCCCGCAAGTAAGGCTCATGTGAACCTCTTAATCGCCTGGCCTTGCACACCTCTCGGTAGCCACCGACAACACCTCATATCATCATAAACAACTCTCTCCCATCTATGCACACCATGTCTCGGAATGCCACATCCTCTTGCATCCTTCGGTAGCTATCGCCCGTCTCCATCGACAGTTGTGTGTCACACTCTCAACAGCTGCGCACCAAGGTCGCACCCTATCAGTAGCTGCTTCCCGAAGCTACGCACCATGGCCACATCCTATTGGAAACTATGATATCTCTCACCATGCTTCGGTAGTCGTACACGCATCTCTCGATATCCCCAACAGACACAAGGCAGTGAACCCCTGAGGCTGCTGAGAGCCTTTGGTAGTCCTGGCAACATAAAATCAGTGAACCTCTGAAGCTACGCATCATATTTAACAGTCTTTGACAACTTCGGAAAAAATAAGCGCATGGAACCTCTGAACTACCGAGCCACCTGATAGCTTTTAGCATTTGTCGCACTCACACGCGCATCTTTAGGTGCACTAACCTGGCACCAAGCCTAGGACCTTCGACCATCCCTCGGCACCCCTGCCCACCAAGCCTAGCACTGAGATCACCCTCGACATAGGCTAATCAAGCCTTCAGTCATTACCTCAGTTAGTTGGTGTTTTTACTCGATGGACCTTAGCAGCATCCTTGGCCCTTAACAAGTAATTCTCAACAGACCCTCAATAACAACATTTTCTTGCCTCTCTTTAGTAGTCTCGGTGGAGACTAAGTCAAAGCATAGAGGCTCAGCCCCCACCCTCGGTGCCTTGGGTGTTTAAAGGGGTATAAATATACCTTGTTGGATGTTTATGCCCCAACTTTTGATAAATAAAAAAAATAGTTTAGGAGAGTTTATCTTCTTTTCCAAGCACGTTTACAATGTTCCTCTCCATTTTCTTAGTTTTTCTGACTTAGATCTACATTTTGGTTCAAGGAATTTGTGAGCAAGATTTTGGCTTTCTTGTTAAGTGAGAAGCAAGGATTGATGATCTTGTGATTGATTTTAGTAAGCTTCTCGATTTCATTACCTTTATTTCTTTTAATTGTTAGTTGCTTGTTCTTCATTAGATCTTAAATCTTGAATTCATCTTAAGACTTCTTACTTAAAGTTTGCACCTTTTGTCATGATTTGTTATTTGGATTGAAGTAGTTGGCTTGATGTTGATCAATTTTACTTTATTACTCTTTAATTCCCTTGGATTGCTTTTGATTTCTAGATCTATGGTTCTTAATTAGTCCAGTTTTCCTCAAATTGATTTTGAACTATCCTTTTATTGATTGATTTAAATCATTTCCAAACTCCTTTCAATTTCCATTTTCATTTAAGTGCTTATTTTCAACACTTGTTTTCAATTTCACTTTCAAAACTTTTTGTCTTTCAAATTATTAGTTCTAGAAACAAAACCCCAACTCAAATGCCCTTATGTTTAGTGCAATATTCATCAACGTCGATTGTGTGAACTAAGACTTCTACTCCAAAAATCATTCTCTGAGAGACACGACTCGGGAAAAACTTGTCGCACTACAATCGATCACATTCTATTGCAGAGGAGATTTCAAACCTCTATTTAAAGAGTATTACACGAAATCTTTGATCAAATCTTGGCGCCGTTGTCTGGGAATGATTTAGTTTTAAAGAAATGTTTGTTCGTTTTTTATGGGTTATTAATATAATTTATTTTAATATCTCTTTCGATTTGATACGGTTGATTTATTTGTTGAGTGTTGTGTATGCAAGGAGGACAAGCACTCGGTGGAGAGTTAGTTCCATATATAGACAACCCCAACATCATTAGACAAAACTCATATCAGAAATGATCGTGAGCACTGAAGCGTCTCCCCTCCTCATTTCCTTGAGATGGACCACGACGAGCCACCGATAGCTAATCATTACAACAACAACCCTCCCTTACAAGCTCATAACCACGGTGAACCTCGTTCCCCTCACACCCTATATATGAATCAAGATTCTCAAGGGTCTCGGTCTCCATACAATCCTCAAGCTCCTAAAGATGCTCAAGCTCCTTACCTTCCTTCTCAAAATCGCTTTCCTCTAAAAAACTCTAATAACCAAGCTCCTTATTCTAACCAATGTGTACCTTCACCACCTCATGTCAATATTAACAAAACGAGAGGTCAGCCAAAAGGAAATCGCTTGTTTTGCTTGGTCCTTCCTTCCTTTGGGATGTGAGTCGCCCGGAATTGTGTTATCAAACCCGAGCAATGAATGATCAAGGACACATTTCGTTCAATCATTGGCCAGGTGAAATTCAAATATTAGAAAGAATCTTTAAGAAGAAAGAAACTATATATGCCCAATCTCTAGTGATGGTAAGAGCAACCAAGATGTATGTCGTCCAACACAACCTCTGCCAATATCAAAAATTCAGAAAAAGACAATTAAGCTCACATGTGACAATGTAACTAGGATTTCTACAATCCATTAAGCCCACCACAAGATGAGCCACCTGTTATTACGTATACACAGGTGTACGTTGTACTGTACACTCATAGATGAACAACTAATATTAATGAATATGAACTTTTAATACAACGAATATGTACATTTCGTACTACCATTATTTGTTCATCTATATTATAAAAATTTGTACATTTATTAAATTGAGATTCATATTTATCACAGTGTAGATGATTAACATATATATACATTTATTAAAATGTATATTGATATTTATCATAACAGATATGAACTTTTATCACAATGAAAATGAACTTTTATCAGAACAGGCATGAATTTTTTTATCACAGCAAATATGAATATTTTTATGTTTGTTATGTGTTCATAACTACACATTTATGATAATAAAAATAAAAATAAAAATATATCACAATAAAAATATAAAAATTTATTTTCACGAAGATAATTTATTATCTTTAAAATATAATTTCACTGCAGAAATAGGATACGAAGGCGGCTTATTAACGGCGGTTCTGAAAAAACCGCCGTTAAATACTTTTTTACGGCGGTTTTCCAAAAACCCGCCGTTAAATCGGTCATTTAACGGCGGTTTTCATAAAACCGCCGTAGAATCGTACATTTACGGCGATTTTATGAAAACCGACGGTTAAAACTGATCTAAATTAACGGCAGTTTTTAAGAAAGCGCCGTGAATTAACAAGTATTCACGGCGGTTCCTCAAAACCGACGTTAATTAGTTCATGAGTTAATTATTGCAGTAGTTTAACGTCGGTTCTATTAGAACCGCCGTAAATAAGATGACATTTAACGGCGGTTTCATAAGAACCGCCGTAGAATAGTAAGCTGCCATGTCACCGATCCTCGTCTTTATCAAGAAAAAATTTTGGGCCGTTGATCCGTGTCTCATCTGACGATCTACATTAAATATTAAACCAAATATATATATATATATCACCCCTATATATTAATGCAAAATCCTCCTAATCTATGTGTCTGCTTCGTATGCTTCGTTTGCCAAACAAAAAATTCTGGTGCTTCGTTTGCTTATGTGTCATCCGAACCTAATATTTACCTAATTTAATACTTTTATTTTTATTGTATCTTATCTAGTTTAATACTTTTATTTTTATTGTATTTTACCTAATTTAATTCTTTTATTATATTTTTCCTTATTTAATACTTTTCCTTTGATTCTCCTAATATAAAAATATAAATAAGTCATGTATAGTTAGTAGATAAGATCTAAATTAGTTATTTTAATTAAAAAATAAATTAAATATAAAATAATTTTAATTACAATAAAAACTTTATTAAAAAATAATTATAAGTTTTATTGATAATAGAATTTAAAATAATTATAATTTTGGAGTGTCAAATATTCTATATAGGTAAGATATGAGTTTACAATAATCTAAGTATGTAACTAAATATTATAATGTATTCAATTTAAACATAAAAATATTAAATTATCTCTAATAATTAATAAACATTGATTAGATATCAGTACAATACGACACGGGTTGAGAGTATGACATCTTTTCAATATTTCAAAGTATGTAACTAATAGTTATTAACAAATTTATTCTAAATATTAATATATAAAATAATTTAATAATAATAATTAATTAAATAGATATTAGGCATGGGTTTAGAATGTGACGCCTTTTGAATTTTTGTAAGTATAACTAAGATTATTAATGAATTTAACTTAAAATTCAAATACAAAATTATTTAATATTTATAATAATTAATAAAAAAGTTAGACATGTACAAGGCAGGGGTTGAGAATATAGTATTTTATTTTAGACTTAAAATCCAGTAATTATGACAAATATTTTTTATATTTTATCTTTTGATAAGTCCCGTGTAATATACGGGTGTTAAATTTTTTTTTATATTAATGCAAAATCCTCATAATTTATGTGTTTGCTTTGTATACTTCGATTGGATAATAATAATAATAAAAATTGGTGCTTTGATTGCTTATGTGTCATCCGAGCCTAATATATACTTAATTTAATATTTTTCTTTTATTGTATCTTGCCTAATTTAATATTTTTTTTATTATTATATTTAGCCTAACTTAATAGTTTTCTTTTATTATATTTTATCTAATTCAATAAGTTTCTTTTATATATACTCCTAATATAAAAATATAAATAAGGCATATATAATTAGTAAAAAAAATCTAAATTAATTATTTTAATTAAAAGACAGATTACATGAATAAGTATTGGGTGACTTCGATTTGAGTTGGAGGAAATTGCGAATTTCTGAGGTCATCACACTTTACCGTTTTAAGGAAGTCTCCGATTTGCATTACCCGCCGCTGGAAATAAGCTGCACGAGGTAATTTCATCCCTGATTTTCCCTTTTGATTTGAATTTTTTTTATCTATTTAAATCGTAGTATTATCGTTTTCTTATTCTTCTAGGCCTCTGTAATTGCTTGTCGGAAAGTAATTACATTTTTATTTGAATAAAAGTTTAAGCTTATATGGTCTGTATAGGTTAGTTAATCGATTAGGTCTGATCGCTAGCTATTTCTATAATGCTGTATACAAATTTTTATTTTATTTTTTGCTGAATGTTTAGGAAGGACTATTATCAAGAGGGCATCCATGTGTACAATGACTTGAATGTTCTAGAAGCTTTTCGGAAAGCTATAACGACATGGGGACA